>KV005842.1:148350-174150 GCA_001598015.1 Dorcoceras hygrometricum
ATGTGAGATGTTCCATGAAGAAAATGGCAAAACTGTATATCGACCATGTGGTTAGATTGCATGGAGTTCCGGTTTCGATAGTGTCTGACAGAGATCCAAGGTTTACTTCCCGATTTTGGAAGAGCTTGCAAGCAGCGATGGGTTGGAGATTGGCTATGAGTACAGCCTATCACCCACAGACATATGGCCAGTCTGAGCGAACTATTCAGACTTTAGAGGATATGCTGAGTGCAGTGGTGGTTGCTGCTGGCAGACGTTGCATTTAGCGCGAGAGTTAGCGAGAGAGCGACACGTGTTGGTCAACATTTTTGAGTGTTGACTACTGGACGAGCAGATGCGTGAGTAAAGGAGCGACCAGCTGATGGTTTGAAGAACCAGTCGCAGAGGTAGAGCGACGTCGTTTTAATAAGTCGAAACGCTGAGTTTTGAGTGTTGCGACTGGTACCAGCCGCGAGAGATTTGTTATGAGGGATGCGTTGCGACTTGGTGACCAGCTGTTGGCACAAATGCTTACGTAATTGTTACGGCGTCGTTTGGATTAGTTGACGTGTCGTCGTTTTGGCTTGTTTTGTGTAACCAGTCGACTGATGGGTTTTTGTAGGGATCTGTTACCAGCTTTTGGTTGCTTCACAAGAGATATATGTCGTCAGCTGGTGAAGCTCTGCGACGTCGTTTGAGTTAGTTGGAACGGTGTCGTTTTGATGTTCTTATGAGAATGCATCGACTCTTTGTTGCGCCTGGTTTTGTTGTGGGCAACGGATGGTTTTGTTAGCAGATTTTTACTGTTCACGACAACTGATTATTTTTGTGATCAGCAGACGTTGGATTTGAGGATTATATATAGAAGTGTTGATCGACACTTAGAAATATTTTAGAATCCGATATTTCTTATCTTCTTATCCAAACCCTTTTTCGATACTGTTCACTCGAACGCTTCTTCTTGAGATTTCTGCCAATTCCAACCTCTGTTTTTGATGATTTTGGTGACGTTGAGTTCGCCTTTCCTAGATCTTTCGATTGCTACCCATTAGAGGACCTGAATTAGCGTTGGAGTAGAAGCGCGAAGATACTGGTGTTCGAAGCTTTTTTTGGAGAAGTCTGTTTCGTTGTTCTCCTGCTTGTTTAAGCTTCGGGGTGAGCATTTCTCATTGAATTGAGCTTTGTCTAGTAGCTAATACCTGCGTAGAATTGTTTAGAACTTGAGTATAGTTCTGGCCGTAGGTATTAGAGTGTACAGGTTCTGATTTATGCTTGAATAAGCTGATTTTGAGGCTTTGAAACAGATTCCAGTTTCCAGGAAGTCCTGTCGTGCATTTGAGGAATCTGTGAGGTAGAATTTGAGGATGGAGGTACGAATTGAGCAGATTTAACAGCTTTGAGCGTGAACATGGCTGTGATCAATGTTATGGATCTACTGATATGAATTCTGTGCTTATACGTGTTACAGTTTGTGAAATTGATTGAGTCCTACATTCTGTTTCACGTATGAATTAATGTATGCATTGTGCATTGATGATTGATTGGCATACATGCATACATATTGAGCCTGACAGATTGATTGATGACCCGATATTAGAGCCACGTTGTGACTGGCCAACTGAGTTGTCGTGCCTGAAAAGTCCAACGCTATCATCGGAGTGGTGACGACCGGATTCGAGTGTCTACCACCGAGCTGTGATGGGTTGACGGACCCTGAAGATCACAGACCGATGATTTCCACCGATTGACTTGCTGTGCGTGGTATAAAGGCTCGATTGATGTGATTGCCAGTTGACTTGCTGGTCTAGCTATCCGATCTTTGATAGCCCTCATGCATTCATGGCATTGATTATAGCATGTTGCATGTTAGCTGTTTAGATAGCTCTTTGTACTCAGGCTTGACCTCGTATTTGTTTTCCTGCTTTTGTGTTGTTTGGGTCTGCGTTACCCATTTGTAGGATCTTCAGGTAACCAAGCTGGACAGAGTGGAGGTTCAGCTGGTCGATCTCCATTTCCTTGAGTCCCAGTTATTTTATTTATGTATCGAATCCGGGGGATGCCCCGTGTCTTATGTATTTTTGGGGATCTGTATTTGAATTGACAATTGTGTTACCTGTTTTATATGAGTCCGAGTCAACTCATATTTTAATTATGAATATTTTGAATGTATGATTTTAAGTTCAGGCCTAAATTATTTCGAAAATTTTTAAGCCCGATTTTCGCTTCCGTGATTATGTGCTTAATTGTGCTATTATTTTTAGTAATTAGCACGGGGCCTGACATTAGTGTTTGGGCTGTGTGAGAGCCTACGTGAGTTGTGGCAGAGCTCATGAACACCCCCTTTTTTTCGATCCTAACAACTGGTATCAGATCAGGTTGTTCTTGAATAGTGCATATTTATTCGAAAATTGTTTTAAACGGTTTTTAAAATTGTGTATGATCTGATAACCCTTTGAAAGCCTGTCTATGTTACAAAATTTTAAAGTTTTTCAAAACTCATTTTATATGGATAGGGGGAGAAATGTCTATTGAATTGTAGAGCAGTTTCTCGAAAGGAAAGTGAAAAAATATCTGTTCCGACGAGCTGACAGATTGCGAGAGGTTTGTGGACACCAAGATCTCTAGGGCTGGGCGAGGCTAAGCCTTAGGGAAAAATGGAAGAGATTCTGTAAATTGAATCTTCTATTGCTCCTTTGGTCTAATTAAAATAGAACCTTTGAGTAGAATAGACTCTGTATTCAAAAACTCATGCACTTGCTTTTACAAAATATCGTCCCTCGAAAAATGATTTCATTTTCAAAATAAATTTTCAAAATTTATACTCAAAATATTGGTTTTACAACAACCCAAAAAAAACTGGAACACTCTATCCACCTATCGGGGCACCACCAGCTGAGTCATCTCCACGACCAGCTAAGAAACCTTGGTAACCTGAACAACACATAGACAACCAAAACAACCAGCCTAGAGGGAAATTGGTCAAACCCCGGTACGGAGAGCAATACAACAGCAAATAGATAACAACATATATAAATGCACGTGCTATGCTTGAGACAGCAGGATGCAAAGGCTACAAACGAATCAGGAAGCCAAAGGAGCTCAAGGACCAGCTCAGCAGCTGTCAAACTGATCGAATGAATGGAAGTGGCCACGAAGCATGTGAGAGCGTGGTAGCTATCCACTCGTCTCAGCACACTGTACCAGAGCATAAACCAAATTACTCAGCCCGCTGTTGCCAAATCTCATGAGAGCGTGGTAGCTATCCACTCATCTCATAGCGACTAACAAATACCCAGCAGGGAGATGAGGAGCACGATATTGCCCCTCGTCCTCAAGAACAGTCTCCTGGTACACACGGTTTAGCACAACAACAATGGCTAGCAGATATGAGCTCAACAAGGGAAAATGCGGGTATGCCAATGCAACAACTTACAATAATCAGCACGGAACAATAGTAAGCAATAACAGCACGATAGAATACGCTGCACAACATACTAGCAAGCACACATAAATATCCATGCTCATACCAAAGCTGTAATACAAGCTCAAATCCGTACCTTCAGTTTCTGAGCTACAATTACCACAACAAAAGTCCCGAGTAACTCAAATCTGCCACCGGGTTGGCCAAACAACAACAACCAGCTCAGGGTCATTACGCAAAAAACACGAACTAGGAGCCACCAACTCTATCCTACCTTTCTAACACGATAACTAGCTCTAAAAGAAGCGCAAGGTAGAATCTAGTACTTACTCAAAGCACTACCTGAACAGAAGAACCAATCTTCCAGTATACGAACAACGACGCACTATAGCTTCTTCGCGTTCACTCCTCTGGCTTTCCAAAGCCTTCGAAAGATGTATAGAAGAAACGTCTTAGCGAGGGGAATGAATCCCACTTTTCTTGCTCCCATCAGAGTTGACTACCGCCGGCAATCGGAAGAAATATGCTACGGTGAACAGTAAGTGTTTCGCTACAGTAGAGGGTACGATATCGGGAGAAGATATATTTTCTAAGTGTTGGGAACTAGTGACGTAAACATAGTCAAAGTCCTCTATATATACAACTTAAATATCCCCAAATTTGTTGAACAGTAGCCACGGACAACACAGGGCTCACAGCTGGTACCAACTCAGATCTGAATACTACTCCAGATCTGGACTATACGCCTTGCCAGCGCGCTACTACCAAACAACGTCGCACATGAGTACGAGCGACCAGCTCGCACCCAAATTTGATTTTTCAAAACGGCGTCGCACCACAATCCATCTCCCGTAACCAACCAGCTCTGACACATCAAGAACTCACATCTCAGTTGGTTCCTCTAAACGACATCGTACAACAATCCAGCTAGTTCATAAACGTTTATCGCTAAACGGCGTCGCATCGTGACCCAGATTTGGACGACCAGCTCACACTCATTCAGAACTTGCCTCGGCCGATACTCACGAACCGCATCGGTGTACTCAGTACTACCAGATTTCATCCTCAAATCTGTTTTCTCCCAGAACGACGTCGCTCCACTATAACTCCAAATATTCAACTTCATGCTCCCAGAATAACTCGCGACATGATTCTTGAGCGCTCAACCAACCATATTTGACCGTTCTACGAACCAGATCAGAGCTATTTCAAGAACAAACCAACTAGCTCTTCTTCAAGTCTAATCAAACGCACAATCAATATTCCAAATAAATAATTAGCGATTCAGATCTCACATTTCTCCCCACTAAAAATGATTTCGTCCTTGAAATCAAACAACAAACTCTATAACCGATCCAAATCTCAACATTAAAGAATACCACCAAAACACTAAAACTGGTTACACGATATAGAAAATGTCCTACTATACAAAGATTCACAAAACAACTACAAATCTGGAGACAATAATCGCACAACCCAACTAACCAAGATTTCAAGATAACTGGGAAAACAACAGCAAGCAATCTAGCTACTGGAGTTCATACATACCTACTCAAACAAATGAGGCCACTCACGATACATCTTCTCCTCTAACTCCCACGTAGCTTCTTAACTACCATGCTTGATCCATTGGACCATCAGCAAAGGAATGGTCTTGTTCCTGAGTTGTTTCTCATTCCTATCCAAAATCTGCAAGGGATACTCAACATAACTCAAAGTTCGATCCAGCTCCACCTCGTCAGTTTGTAGCACGTGAAGGATCTGGCTCATACTTCCTCAACATAGACACATGAAACACATCGTGTAATGAGGATAGTTCAGGTGGCAACAACAAACGATAAGCCAAAGGACCAATCCTCTCCATAATTTCATAAGGTCCAACATAACGAGGAGCTAATTTTCCCTTGTGTCCAAATCTCATAGCAATTCTGAAAGGAGAGACTTTCAAGAACACCGGATCACCAACCTGAAATTCTAAAGGCCTACGCCTTCGGTTTGCATAACTATCTTGGAGATCTTGTGCAGCCTTCATAGCTGTCGAATCAGATCCACTTGATCTCTCATATGCTGCACAAATTCAGGAGAAGACAACTGCTTCTCCCCCACTTCTTCCTAACAAATTGGCGATCTGTACTTCCTACTATACAACACTTCGAACAGTGCCATTCCAATCGTTACTTGGTAGCTGTTATTGTACGAAAATTCCACCAGCGACAACGAATCCTACCAGCTACCACTGAAGTTCATAACACAGCTCGCAACATATCCTCCAAGGTCTGTATCGTTCTCTCAGATTAGCCATCGGTTTCGGGATGATAGGCTGTACTCATAGCCAATCTGGTGCCTAAAGCTTCTTGCAAACTCTTCCAAAATCTGGAAGTGAACCTTGGATCTCTATATGAAACTATGTACATCGGCACTCCATGCAATCGAATTACAAAATCGACGTACAGTTTCTCCAATTTCTTCAAATAATTCGTCATATTGTAGGGAATAAAGTGGGCTGAATTTGAAAATCTGTCAATTACTACCCAAATAGCATCACAACCACGGCTGGAACGAGGCAAATGGGTCACAAAATCCATAGCTACATGCTCCCAATTCCACTGGGGCACCTCTAAACTCTGCAATAGTCCAACAGGTCTCATCCTTTCCGCCTTAACTTGCTGACAATTCAGACAACGAGCAAAAAAGTCAGCAATATATTTCTTTAAACCTACCCACCAATAGTGCGGTTTTAAGATACGGTACATCTTCCTTGCACCAGGATGGACACTATGACGACTACATTGAGCTTCTCTTAGGATCATTTCCCTTAAATCAATCAAGTTAGGCACAACCAACCTGCCTCGAAACCTTAGACATCCATCAGACGTGACATAATAATCCTCCAACTGTCCAGCTCGAGTCTTCAACTTCAACTCATGGATATACGAATCCATTCTCTGAGCTGCCCTAATATCTGAAACAATTTGTGGCTCCACTTGAAAAGATGACACCACAACATAGTCATCACCTGGGTAAAAACGCCAACCAGTAGTGCTCAGATTCTTGTGAACCTTCGAGATATCGAGCGATGCAAGCATCGACACTCGATTTTTACTCCTAAGCGCATCAGCAACTACATTCACTTTCCCAGGCTGACACTGAATCTCGCAATCGAAATCCTTAAGCAGCTCCATCCACCTACGCTGCCTCATATTAAAATCGGACTGTGAAAAGAGATACTGAAGACTTTTGTGGTCGGTATACACCACAAACTGTTCGCCATAGAGATAGTGGTGCCAAATCTTCAAAGCAAAGACAACTGCCGCAAACTCCAAGTCATGAACTGGGTATCGAGTCTCATGGGGTTTCAACTGACAGGAAGCATACGCAATGACTCGACCATGTTGCATCGGAACGCAACCCAATCCATTAAGCGAAGCATCGGAACATACCACAAAACCTTCTGAACCCGAAGGTAAAGCTAACATTGGCGCTGTAGTTAGCTTCTCTTTGAGAAGTTGGAAGCTGTTATCACATTCCTCCGTCCAAACAAATCTCTTATCCTTCTGGGTCAACTGAGTCATAGGCTTAGCTATACTAGGAAATCCCTCGAAGAAGCGTCGATATTAGCTAGCCAATCCCAAAAAACTACGAATCTCTGAAACGTTCTTGGGACGTTCCCAGTTTACTACAGCCTCTACCTTACTGGGATCAACTGATAATCCTTCAGCCAAAATGACATGACCCATAAACACTACTCTATCCAACCAAAACTCGCACTTAGAGAACTTGGCGTACAACTGCGAGTCTCGAAATGCTTGGAGGACCAGTCTCAAGTGCTCTTTATGTTGCATCGCAGTCTTCGACTAAACCAGAATGTCATTGATGAAAACAATCACGAACTGATCGATGAACTCTCCAAAGACTCGATTCATCATGTCCATGAAAACTGCAAGAGCATTAGTCAAACCAAAAGGCATAACCAATAATTCGTAATGCCCATACCTCATTGGAAACACAGTTTTCACAACATCTTCCTCTCGAATTCTCAACTGATGATACCCTGAATGCAGATCGATCTTAGAATACACTGTTGAACCTTCAAACTGATCGAATAAATCCTCTATCCTCGGTAAAGGGTACTTGTTCTTCACAGTAGCCTTAATCAGTTGCCGAAAGTCGATGCACATCCTCATAGAACCATCCTTCTTCTTTACAAACAGAATAGGAGCTCCCCATGGTGACATGCTTGGCCTAATGAAGCCTTTCTCCAACAAATCGCTAAGCTGAACCTTCAGCTCTCTCAGCTCAGCTGGTGCTAAATGATACGAGGTTCGAGAAATAGGAGCTGTCTCAGGAACCAACTCAATGCTGAAGTCGATCTCCCTCCTCGGAGGAAAACCAAGAATTTCCTCAGGGAACACATCAGGGAAATCGCGAGCAACGGGGATGTCAATAAACTCTACGCACGACTTCGAGGATGCATCCAAAGCATAAATCTTAAACCCTACATTGTCCATCGACAACAGGTCAAACATCTCCATAGCAGAGATCAACGGAATCTTCGATTGGGAATCGTGGCCGTAGAAATTACACTTCTCGCCAGACTGGGGCCGAAAATGTACAACTCCATGAAAACAATCCACGATGGCCCTAAAACTAGACAACTGCTGAGTTAAGCGTGCAAGGGTGAGAACAGTACTGGGATGGGTGACCTCCTGGGAAGTTCTCGTACGTCAAGCTGCTGACGTTGCGCCGCTTGATCTGGTTGGCCATGTGGGCTGTAAAAGCGTGATGCCAGATCTTAACGGGTAATACTATCTCTGCTGGGGATAGGGCCGACGGTAGGGGAAGGGTAAAAATGATCTCTAAGGGAATCGAGACAGCACCAGCAGTTAGACACGCATCTACCCTGACTCATGGGCCTAACAGCCCAACCCTAATGCACATAATAGGTGCACTCTGCGCTGCCACATTATAAGAAAATAAAGTTTCACCTTGGCTAACAGCTATAGCTTTTGTCCTAGTGGTAAACGTTTGATTCTAACAATATGTTTCAGAGCGAGGTCAGGGTTCAAGTCTCCCAAGAAGCATTTTCTATACTTCTTGGAGGGGGATTGTTGAGTTAAGCGTGCAAGGGTGAGAACAATAATGGGATGGGTGACCTCAAGGGAAGTTCTCGTACGTCAAGATGCTGACGTTGCGTCGCTTGATCTGGTTGGCCATGTGGGCTGTAAAAGCGTGATGCCAGAGCTTATAGGCCGGCGGTAGGGGAAGGGTAAGACTGATCTCTAAGGGAATTGAGACAGCACCAGCAGTTAGACACGCACCTCCCCTGACTCATGGGCCTAACAGCCCAACCCTAACGCACATAATAGGTGCACTTTGCACTGCCACATTATAAGGAAATAAAGTTGCACCTTGGCTAACAAATATAGCTTTTGGCCTAGTGGTAAGCGTTTGATCCTAACAACAACACATACATTCCAACTATGCAATCGAAATCCCACATCACTAATCGGATCAAATTTGCTACCAACACATTCTCGCCAAATCTAAGTATGTCATTCAACAAAATCTCTTGGGAGAACAGACACGCGCCGGTAGGAGTCACAACAGAAACAATATCACGCAATATGGTGGTATGCAAACAATGCTCAACCACAAATGCATCAGCTATAAACGAATGCGATGCTCCAGTATCAAATAACACACGTGCTAGAAAATCAAAAACAGTACAAGTACATGCGATCACTCCTCCAGGCGTGCCCTCTGCTTGCTCCTTGGTGATGGCATTCACTTGGGCATGCTGAGGTCCTGATAACTGGGGTTGGGAGGACTGTCCAAAACGTGAATGATCAGGCTGATGAAACGGCCTATGCTGAGCTTCCCCCATCCTCTGCTGCTGAACAGGGAAACAACGACCTCTAGATGACCCACCACAACGACCCTGCGGTGGGGCAGCAGTGTGCTGAGATCCAGCAAAAGGACATACTCTCGCAAAATTCCCATACTGCCCACAATTATTTCAAGCACCCTGAACCCCTACACACTGCGTCGAAGGGTGTTTGCCTCCACATTGACCAAAAAAATAGCCCTGGGGCTGCTAATGCTGCTCGAACTGCCCAAACCAGAAGAACTAGAACCCTGCTTCTTCTTAAATTGATGGCCACGGGGCCTAAACCTGTGGCGTCTAGATTTTTGTGCTGACTGCTGAGGCTGCTGTGATGACTGAGAAAATTGGGGAGGTTGCGCCTCTAGAACATTGGGACGTGTACCTTGAACAGCTTGTGGCTGAATCCGGGACCTGCGGTTCTGCAATCCTTCCTCGATATCCATCACCTTGTCCACCGCGTCCGCATAGCTAGTAGGTGAACTGGCCAACACCAAAGAATAAAGATCTTCATTCAGCCCTTCCAAGAATCGGTTCCTCTTCGCCCTCTCACGGCCAGACAGGAACATGGGCAAGAAGAGAAGAAAACCTTCTAGCATACTCCCCCACAGACATGGTTCCATGAACCAAATTATCGAACTTGTGCTCCCGGGCATTAACATAAGATTCCGGAACATACTCCTGACGGAACGCAGTACAAAAATTATCCCAAGTAATCCCACACCAGTCTCCTCAAGAGCTCGTGAAGCACCTCTCCACCAGCGCTCTGCATTCTTCCTCAGTTGGAACGTCTCTAAACTCAGTCTACGCTCATCATCATAGCGCACTCTATCAAAAAGCCCTGTAATATGCTACAACCAGGACTCAACATCGGAACTAGACTAGTCACCATTGAACATATGAGGATTCATCCGCTGAAACCTCACCATGATCAGTTCCATCTCGTCCACACGGGCTGCCAACACATCTACCTCGTCATCAACCTGACTAGCACGCCTACCAACAGGTGTACTACGCTCCCCTTCCTCGTTCTGACCCTCAAATTCTATCGAGATCTGCCCGGTAGCTCTACCCCTACGTCTAGGAGGCATCTAGGCAAACACTAACACAATAAGATCACACAGCAGGTGTATCACATAATCAAGCACACAACAAGCAACAAAGTTCCTAGACTCAAGTGTGATCAAAATAATTCGAGCTTATCCCAGTTTAAGTTCTGATACCAAAAATGTCAGGCCCGGTGCAACAGAGATTAACCACGTCATTTAACAACTGCGGAAGTATTTAAAAGTGGATAAAATTTTTCGCTTTGGCCTGACTTAGAAAACATAATTTAAAAATACATTTATACTCAAAATATTGGTTTTAAAACAACCCAAAACAATACACCAACAGTTGCAGATAACTAATACAAGCAACGAGCATCCCAAAACAATACAATTTCAAATCAGCAATAGAACATCACTATGGGACATTTCCCGGTGACGACTCTAATATATAATTATAAAATACAGATAACTAGGACACTCTATCCACCTCTCGGGGCACCACCAGCTGAGTCATCTCCCCACGACCAGCTGAGAAACCTTGGTAACCTGAACAACACATAGACAACCAAAACAACCAGCCCCAGAGGGACAGGGGTCAAACCCCAGTACGGAGATAAATACAACAGCAAATAGATAGCAACAGATATAAATGCACGTGCTCTACATGAGACAGCAGGATGCAAAGGCTACAAACTAATCAAGAAGCCAAAGGAGCTCAAGGACCAGCTCAGCAGCTGTCAAACAGAACGAATGAATGGAAGTGGCCACAAAGCATGTGAGAGCATGGTAGCTATCCACTCGTATCATAGCGTCTAACAATTACCCAGCAGGGAGATGAGGAGCATGGTATTGCCGCTCGTCCTCAAGAACAGTCTCCTGGTACACACGGTTTAGCACAACAACAATGGCTAATAGATATGAGCTCAACATGGGAAAATGTGGGTATGCCAATGCAACAGCTTACAATAATCAGCACGGAACAATAGTAATCAATAACAGCACGATAGCATACACTGCACAACATACCAGCAAGAACACATAAATATCCATGCTCATCCCAAAGCTGTAATACAAGCTCAAATCTGTACCTTCAGTTTCTGAGCTACAATTACCACAACAAA
This sequence comes from Dorcoceras hygrometricum, assembly GCA_001598015.1. Taxonomy (NCBI): domain Eukaryota; kingdom Viridiplantae; phylum Streptophyta; class Magnoliopsida; order Lamiales; family Gesneriaceae; genus Dorcoceras; species Dorcoceras hygrometricum. The sequence goes on from KV005842.1 coordinate 159,802, forward strand.
AGTCCCGAGTAACTCAAATCTGCCACCTCCTTGTCCAAACAACAACAACCAGCTCAGGGTCATTACGCACAGAAACACGAGCTGGGAGCCACCAGCTCAACCCAGCTCTATCCTACCATTCTAACATGATAACTAGCTCTAAACGAAGCGTCAAGGTAGAATCTAGTACTTACTCAAAGAACTACCTTGAAAACCTATCTGCCAGTATACGAACAACGACGCACTGTAGCTTCTTCACGTTCACTCATCTGGATTTCCAAAGCCTTCGAAAGCGGTATAGAAAGAAACTTCTTAGCGAGGGGAATCTATCGCCACTAGCCTTGCTCCCATCGGAGTTGTCTACCGTCGGCAATCGGAATAATTATGCTAAGGTGAACAATAAGGGTTTCGCTACAGCAGAGAGTACGATATCGGGAGAAGATATATTTTCTAAGTGTTGGGAACTACTGACGAAGACACAGTCAAAGTCCTCTATATATACAACATAAATATCCCCAAATCTGGTGAACAGTAGCCACCAACAACATAGGGATCACAACTGGTACCAACTCAGATCTGAGTACTACTCCAGATCTGGACTATACGTCTTACCAGCGCACTACTAACAAACGACATCGCATATGAGTACGCTCAGAGCGACCAGCTTGCACCCAGATTTGGTTTCTCAAAACGGGGTCGCACCACAATCCATCTCCCATAAGCAACCAGCTGTGACACATCCTGATCTCACATCTCAGCTGGTTCCTCTAAAAGACATCGTACATCAGTCCAGCTAGTTCATAAATATGTATCGCTAAACGGCATCGAATTGCGTCCCAGATCCGGACGACCAGCTCAAACTCATTAAAATCTTGCCACGGCCGATACTCACGAACCGCACAGGTTTACTCATTACTACCAGATTTCACCCTCAAATCTGGTTTCTCCCTGAACGACTTTGCTCCACTATAACTCCAAATATTCAACTCACGCTCCCAGAATAACTCGCGACATGATTCTTGAGCGCTAAACCAACCAGATTTGACCGTTCTACGAACCAGATCAGAGCTATTTCACGCACAAACCAACTAGCTCTTCTTCAAGTCTAATTCAACGCCCGATCAATTTTCCAAATAAATAATTAGCGATTCAGATCTCACACAAGTAGAAGTAAAAAACATAAGGGGTGGAATGTGGAGAGAGTTTTGTGCAAGTGCAGAAAAGAAAAAAAGAAATGCACAACACATAGCGGTGCTCGTCTCAAGTTTGCACATTCTGTGGCAGTTGGTGTGCAAGCTGGTTCAGTGCTTAGATATGAGCTAATGCACTGATGGAATTCAAAAAATAATCAAGTCGACAGCAGAATCTCTGGGAAGACATTGGCAAACAAGCTCAATCAGGAGCACTTCTCAGTGTGTGAGATTCTATCTTCGAGATATTGATTGTACGCTATTATCTCACACACGATTCACTCATATATTCGAGAGTTGTGAGAAATAGAAAAATGAGTGAAGCAAATAAAAACTCTCCATTGTAGTCTTTGGACAGAGAGGTTAAAAAATTCTAGTTGTCTTTCACACTGAAACGTTAAATAAGTGTGTGTAGCCTTTCTCACCGAGGCATAAAAAAAGTGATGTTAGACACACAGCTTGCGAGCTTAGTGTGCAGTGGTGTTGTTAGGAGTTCTTGCGGCTGCTGGTCGTAGGAGTGGGTTGTAGGGAAGGGTTGCTACAATCAAACCCATCTATTGGAATCCTTCCCGATTGCGGAATAAGGGGAGACGTAGGAGATTCAGCTCTGAACTTCCATAAAAAAATTACAGCGTATTTCTTTACTGCTTACTGCATTTACATTCACGCAACAGATTTTTAGTATTAAACCAGCTCGCAGAGCAGCTGGTGATCTTGACCGTCTTGCAGAGCTTTAGTCCAACTTCACGTCAATCTGGCTTCGAAGTTGCGTGCTGGTTTTAAACTCCCAAAATTTCAAAAATGCACGTAACTCATGGGGTTAGTGTTTGGGTTGTGTGAGAGCCTACGTGAGTTGTGGCAGAGCTCATGAACACCCCCTGTTTTTCGATCCTAACAGTTGTGCAAATCAGAAATATAAAAAACCAGCACGCACAACACAAGCTCTGGGAAGACATTGGTAAAACCAGCTCGGACAGGAGCACTTCGCATTGTGTGAGATTTTATCTTTGAGAAATTGAACATACACTGTAATCTCACACACGATTCACTCATATATTTGAGAGTTGAGGGAAACAGAAAATGAGTGTTCATATCAAAAACTCTCCATTGTAGTCTTTGGACAGAGACGTTAAACAAGTCTACGTTGTCTTTAGCACTGAGATGTTAAAGAAGTGTATGTAGCCTTTCTCATTGAGGCAGTAAAGAAGTGAAGTTAGACACACGCAGCTTGCGGGCTGGTGTGCAGTGGTGGCTAGGAGTTCTTGCGGCTGCTGGTCGTAGGATCGGGTTACAGCGGAGGCCGTTGTAATCAAAGTCTTCTAGTGGATCCTTCCCGATTGCGGAAGATGGGGAGACGTGGGAGATTCAGCTCCGAACTTCCTTAAACAAATAACAGCGTATCGTTTTACAGCTTTCTGCATTTACATTCATATGCATTGCATATTTACAAACTGTGTTAAAACCGTAAAAGAACTTTCGATTATAAGAGTTCAGCTTGAGTTATTTTCGCATGATGTTTATTTCATTACTCAATCTGTATATCGATGCACTTAAATTCAATAACACTGAGCTATTACCGCTCAAGTTAATAAACCAGATCGCATAGGCTGAACCAGCTCGCAGAGCCGCTGGTACATTTTATGCACGATTCAGATTGCCGTGTTGCATGCTGTTTTTCATTCAAACCATTCTTAAATTGCACGTAACTTAAGGGTTCGGTGTATCAGGCTGTGTGACAGCCAACATGGGTTGTGTGAGAACTCACGGACATCCTTGTTTTCGATCCCAACATTTGGAATCAGAGCGCTTTTGCAATCTGGTACCCCTCATTTTGGGACCAACAGAAGGCTGAGGAATAGAAGTAGTCCCAAGATTAAGATTCAATAAGAAACATTCAGAAAGAGAAGCAAAGTAAGAAGGCAAGACGGATTTGCGTATTTGATACCCAGATCTGTATAAGTAAGCGAATTTCGTGGACAAAATTTATTTAAGGCCGGTAGATTGTAACGCTCAGGAAATCCATAGATCTACAAAGATAGATCTAAAATTTTAAAGGGTTTAATTTGCAAATTTCCGTACCCTTCTTCAGCGATTCATTTTTCGTCCAAGCTGAATTTGCAGAATAGAGCAGGAACCAGTTCACAGGATTTGGCCTGTCGAATACTATCAGGCACGGTTCAAGCTATTTTAAATCCGGTTCGGTTCATGCTGCTTGTATACAAACGATGCTTATAATGGTGAGCTCATGCTTCTTATTTTCCTTTAAATACACGTGACATCACTTTTTACACCATAATCAAACTCTTTCAAAAGAATTTCCATTTTAAAACGGTGAAAAGCTCTCCACCAACAGACCAAAAACTTCAACTCTTTCAAAGTGATTTTTGATCGTGCCTCTAAGTTATTTAAGCTGGAGGATTTCAGTTAGCTGTGTTCAGCAGTACAAGAAAGAATCTGTTTCTTGCTGCACTTTTGAAAGCATATATTAATTATGCTTCCATGTTTGTATGAGTTTAAAGGTTTGAGAAATGTTTTCTTTGAGTTTTTCAAACACAGTTGAGTTTATGATGTTTTCTTGAAAAAGTGTTGGTTTGCTAAAGTTTTGATTGATTAAAAAAACATTTGGTAGAAAATGTTTTACGATGTTTGTTCCCGTTTCTTCCTGAGTCTTCTGGGATGTTCTTCAAGTAGCTTGCGTGCTTTTATTTCAGTAGTTTACAAGCAGCTTTCGTATCCTTGTTTCTGCAGTGTTTCCTTAGATATTTTTTATTTTCAGAATAAGGTATCTTCCAAGCTGATTGACTTTGTTTGCCCATCGTCATCCGGTTCGTTGCGATCTGATTCCATTGTCCAGCTCACTTGTGATCTGATTTCATTGTCCAGTATGCACGCAATCTGATTGTTCGTTCCGAGTTTACTTTATTTGAACAAAGAGTCCAGAGCTGATTTTCTGTTCTGAGTCAGTACGCTTGCGTGCTGATAATACTCCGAGTTGATCCATTTTAGGTCCACTCTAGACTGATACAGTGACTTCAAGTTAGTTTCTTAGTTCCTTTAGCTTCATTTTGAAAGTATAACTCCAATTTTGTTCGCAGTTATACCCATTTCAAGAGATAGTTCATCAGCTTAGAACTCTGCTATTCATTATTCGTTTCAATAGCCCGAGCTGATTTTCTTTTCTGAACCAGTACGCTTGCATGTTGTTTTACTCCAAGCTAATCCAGATTAGGTCCATTCAGGATAGATACAGTAATTTCAAGTTAATTATTTGTTTCTTTTAGCTTTGATTCAAAAGTATAACTATAAACTGTTCAAAGATATAGCCAACTTCAAGAGATAGTTCATCAGCTTTGAACTATGCTGTCCGTTATTCATATCTATAGCCTGATCCGATTTTAGTGTTATTCTTCGATTGAACTCCGATGAACTTCCAATGGCTTCGAACATCAAAAGAGTTTTAAAATAGCAAACCATATTTGAAAACGATTTTTTTTAGATCAGAGAGAGTTTACAAAAGAGCAGAGAGTAAAGAAATATTTACAGAAAGTAAAGAAAGGTTTACAAAAAGTTTAGAGGAGGTAATATGTCAAAGTTTAAAGTGATTTATGGCAAAGATAACAGACGGTCTCCATAGGAATGGTGAGAACGCTGGCTGACGAACCAGTATGCCGTTCACATAGGAAGGGTGAGGACGCTGGCTGACAAACCAGTGTGCCCCTTCACATTGGAAGGGACCAATATTATGGTTGAAAAACTATAATCCCTTTCATAGAATAGATGGGATTTATTCCCCAGTTCCTGATTTCAGATGATAGTTTGATCAAACGACTTTGACCTATGTATAAGTATCTGAGTCATACTTCAACAGAAAATAAGAACAGAGCACATGGTTGTTTACAACCACAACTTAAAGAAAGTTTATGTACTTCATTTAATACCATTAAATGTTTTATTACAGTAAAGATTTTTAAATGTTTCAATCATGTTCAGATTATTCTTTCGCAGTTCTCAGTTCCCAGTTTCACAGTTTCTCAGTTTACAGTATTTAGTGTGCAACTTTTGAGTTGTTTAGCTTTCAAGCTCTATCAGTTTACGAGCTTTTAGTTACAGTAAAAGATTATGCTTGTATTGACTTCCTTCGTTATATCCTGTTTTGCTTGTTGAGCCTCTAGACTCATTAGTTTTACTAAGTGCAGGTGATCAGGTTTAGAAGGTTCTTGTTGGTGCGAGCTGGATCAGATCAGGGGTTTTTATCGTGGAACCTGCGTTTTTGCACTAGCTAGTTTTTGTTCAGTTCAGTTTGAGTTAATTCAGTTCATACCGAATTGTATCAGTTATGTCATATACGGTTTCTGTAAACTGGACGAATTGTTTTGCAAGGTTTAATTCAGTTTCCGCATATCCAAAAAGCCTTGAGTTCTTTTAATTGTTTGTTTGAATTCCGCACAGTTTATAAGTTCTGAGCTGTTGCTAAGTTCGAAATATGAAATTTCTAAAATATCGCAATTTAGCCCAGAAGAATTTGATTAATTGCCTTTTGACCAAGTGCAAATTTTGTGTATCATTCAATTTTAACCCTCATATTTATTATAATTTCAATTCGAAAAAAGTTGATCGTTACATGATAAGTCACATATTGCAGCTAAACTTCAGATCTGGAAGGGTAGATGCTGTGGGGTAGGCTATAATGCTCCTGAAAATCCAAGATTGAGCTGGCTCAGGAAACGAATTGAACATATTAGGGGTAATCCCAAATCTGGTGGTAGAAAGCCAAGACAGCTCTCGAATGCTTTTACGAAGTAAAGGCAGTATAGGCCCAAGTATCATAAGCCCAGATATGAAGGCAAAGCTACTGCACATCAGACATATATCATATCATAGCACACACATAGATCACACACATATCTGGATACACACACTGGTTGATATGTTAGAATTATCCAAGTGTGGGTCCCAAAGAGTCTAATCAAACCTGGATCCAAGTAACACCAAAGGGTACCAAACTCTGTTTCTTGTTATTAGAGGTACAACAGATCTCAGGACTAAAGCAATCTACATGGTACCAAGACAGTGTATGTGCGAGGCACATGATTGGTAACTCAAAAATGTTATCAGATCTGAAGACATGCAGTGGATCTAAGATCATATCTGGTGACAATTCAAATGCTAACACTGTGGGTAACGAGAAGCTTACACATTGTAAATTTACTGTCAACAATGTTCTTTTGGTTGACAATTTATGTTATAATTAATTTGTATCAATCAGCTGTGTGATAGTAATTATTCTGTGAATTTTTTATAAAGCACACATGTGTGGCTTAGGATCCGGAAGGTCTGACCATGTTAGTAGGATATATATCGGGATTACCTACAATGTTTACTGTTCAGACCAGCCGCATTCTGAGCAAACCTTCCTAGTAGCTGACTCTTCTAAAAGCTGGCTATGACATCAGAGGATGAATCTTCTGAATTTCAAAACACTTGCAAATCTGAGTACGCGTGAGTTAGTTACTGGCTTGCCCAGAATAAAATTTTCAAAAGACAAGATTTGTTCTGCTTGTCAGTTGGGAAAGCATATTAAATCCATTTTTAAAAAGAGAGGCAGTAAAAAAACCTCCCGAAGCCTGGAACTTTTACACATGGATCTTTTTGATCCTATACCCGTGCCCATCTTAGGGGGAATGAAATACACCATTGTAGTTGTTGGCGATTTTCAAAGTTTACATCGGTGGTGTTTTTAAAATCAAAATATCAAACTGCCGAACAACTGAGAAAACTTATAAAACGTTTACAAAATGACAAATCTTGTAGTGTAAACCGCATCAGAAGTGATAGAGGAACTGAATTTTTAAATTATGAACTAATCTTCTTATCTGAATGACATTAGAATCAAGCATGAGCTTTCAGCAGCTAGAAAACCTCAACAGAACGGGTTGACTGAGTGTAAAAATCGTACTTTAAAAGAAGCTGCTACAAATATGATTGCTGATTCAGGCATTTCTAAAGTTTTGGACAGAAGCAGTTAACACAACTTTCTACACTCAGAACAGATCGATGATTAATAAGCATCATGGTTTAACCCCATATGAGATCTGGAACGACAATAAACCTGATATTTCTTATTTCAGGTGTTTGGATGCAGATTTTTCATTCATAACAATGACAAAAAATCATCTAACAGCTTTTGATGTCAAATCTGATGCAGGAATTTTTCTAGTATATCTGCTGTGAGCAAAGATTATCGCATCTTCAACAACTGAACTCTGACTATAGAAGAATCAGCTCATGTGGTGTTCGACGAGACCAGCTTTTGATCTAATTAAGATGTGAACTTGAACGATTTGTGCACTCGTATGGAATCAACTAACTTAGATGAATCAAGTGATTATGATACACAGATCAGAACCCAAGCTAATGATCAGCACTCATTGAACACACCAATGACCAATGAAGACATTCGAGCTATTGCACAAGCTGATGTCCCAAATAACATCGAAGTCATTGATTTGACTAATATTTACCTAGTGTAGGACTAGCAAGAAACAGGTGTGCCAACTGTCGATGCTGCTTTACACGATGTGCAAGCTGATGGAGATCATGCGCAAGCTGATGACCCAAAAAAAGCAGGCGTCATCGCCCAAGCTGAACCAATTCAGATCATAGGCGTCAACACACAACACGAAGCGAATCCCTTTGGACCTGATCTTTGGTGGCATAGAAATCTCCCACCTGAGTAGGTCATAGGTAACATTAATTCACCAGTTCACACACGATGCCAGCTTATGCATGAGTATTTCAATTTAACATTCATTTCTCATATAGAACCTAAGCTGATTGAAGAAGCCTTAATAGACCCGAACTGGGTAGAAGCGATGGAGGAGGAACTAAATCAATTTGAACGAAATAAAGTTTGGAAACTAGTTCCTAGGCCATCTAATCACTCTGTGATAGGAACGAAATGGGTCTTTAGGAATAAATAAATGAATATGGGATTGTTATTAGAAACAAAGCCATATTGGTGGCACAAGGTTTTAGACAACTAGAAGTAATAGATTTTGATGAGACCATTACTCCCGTAACTAGATTAGAAGCCATTCGCATTTTTCTGGCATATGCTGCATTCAAAGACTTTAATGTCTTTCAGATGGATGTGAAGAGTTCCTTGTTAAATGGCATCTTAACTGAGTGAGTGTACCTAGAACAACCTCCTGGCTTCGTAAATCATACATATCTAGATCACGATTACAAAATGGATAAATCTCTATATGGGTTGAAGCAAGCACCCACAGCTTGGTATGCTACACTTTCAAAATTTGTTCTAGAGCATGATTTTGTCATAGGAACAATAGATAAGACCTTATTTGAATTTGTTAAGAATGATCATGTGTTATGGTCCATATTTATGTTGATGATATTATCTTTGGATCTACCAACCCCAAGTTGTGCCAGAAATTTTCGAAGTTAATGCAGGACAATTTTGAGATGAGCATGATGGGAGAGGTGACATTATTTCTTGGACTTCAAGTGCGACAACTTGAGAATGGAATCTTCTTAAATCAAGAAAAATACACGAAGGAATTGCTAAAGAAGTACATGATGGAAAACTGCTCAGCAGCAGCTACCCCGATGAGTGCCTCAATCAAACTGGATAAAGATGAAGCTGGAACTGCCATTGAGGTATCTTTATATCGCAGTATTATAGGCTTTTTGCTTTACTTAATAGCTAGCAGACCAGATATCATGTTTGTTGTCTATATGTATGCTAGATTTCAAGCAGAGCCCAAACAATCTCATTTCATTGCCGTTAAGCATGTTTTAAAATACCTTAATGGTACTCCTAATGTGGGTCTTTGGTATCCCAAAGACTCCAATTTTCAATTGATCGGGTACAGTGATGCATATTATGCAGGTTGTCGAATTGATAGGAGAAGCATAAGCGGGACTTGTCAATTTCTAGGATATCGTCTGATCTCATGATTCAGTAAGAAGCATTCTTCAATTGCTATATCCATAGCTGAAGCAGAGTACTTAGCAGTTGGGAGCTGCTGTGCTCAGATCCTACGGGTACAACATCAGCTTAGGGACTATTGGCATTGATGCTTCTGAAGCTCCTTTTTTCTGCGGCAATATCAGTGCTATTGCCATCACACAAAATCTTGTTCTGCATTCACGAACCAAGAATATCGACATCAGGAATCACTTCATAAGAGATCACGTGCTCAAGAAGGACGTCAGGCTGGAATACATTTCAATAGAACAGAAAGACGGTGATTTCTTCACCAATCCACAGCCTGACTCTAAGTTTTTGTATTTTCGAAATATTCTTGGTCTATTAGAATTGCCCTATACTATCGACCACAGGTGCTCCAGATGTCGACAAGCTTAGGGGGAACCTCAGCTTAGGTGGAACCTCAGCTTAGGGGGAACCTCAGCCTAGGGGGAAGCTCAGATCAGAAGTAAATAAGCTTAAATTCAAATGAATGCACAAGAGCTGAACAAATTTAGATTATGCACATATATAGCTGATGCTTATAACAGATCTGATCTGATTGTACCTCTGCTGACATATTAAATCAATGGTGGTGATCTATTTTCAATGCAATTTACTTTTTTTTTTATCATAAGGTTAAAATTTTCAAGCATATTTAAGAATTCAAAACCCCGCCTATTAACGCTTGAAATGTGTTGTGTCAGAGTGCGTCAATCACCACATACATTTTCTCTCACCGTTCTCACTTTTATTTATGATTTTTATTCTCAAATCATTCAATTACCATTACTATCGTGCTTTTCCTAATCTTCTTGCCGAAAATCTCTCTAGAACTCAAGCAATCCAATGGCAATTGCCCTTGTATCCATTCTGAACGCTCTCCAATTCAACTTCGATTCAGTTCTCAGCCTTCCTAGCAGGGAAATGCTGAAGGTATTCAATGCTCTGGATTTGTCTAAACTCAGAGGCTTCTTGGGGTGTTCGGTGGTGGTTTACGAGGAGGATTTCAGGATTTTTTGTCAATTCTAAACTTGAGAGAGACACTATGATCACCACAGTCTGGGGTTTGATAGTGGTTATTACAGAAGAGATGTTTTCTGGTGTTTTTCAGTTTCCCACTTAGGAACTTATTGTGGTATCTGACTTGCCCAATAGGATGGTCTCTCAGATGTAGATAGAGTTTTTTGATACGAGCGTACCAATGAAGAGTTCGTGCAAGAAGAAGGCTATGAAGGTGGAATATCGCCCACTCAACGATATTACAGCCAAGGCCCTCACTGCAAAAGCTGGGTCTTTCGATGCAGTGACCCAAGAGCGCTCCAACTTGATGGTAGCGATTATGGGTGGCGTCGAAATAAATTGGAGCAAAATCATTTTTGGGATTTGAAGGCGATGGTCATCCCATCGACCAAGTAGGATTCTGGTTTTGCTTTGCAGATAAGCCCGCTGCTGGATGGGGTACAAGTATTAACATTGGGTGAATCTAAGGCCCTTTCTCTTTGAAGATTTTGTCTGTATAATCTGTTGGCACATATATCGCCAAGAGCAAAGCATCTCCAATGGAGTTTTTGGATGCGAAGAGCAAATTCGGAGAAGCTAAATAGACCGCAACTGAAACAAAAATAGCTGAGGAGATGGAGGCCAAATCTGCTGCAGCAAAATCCAAACGTCTGGAAGCTGTGCACTCCAAAGATGAAGTTGTTTCTAACCTAGTAGTAAAGCGCAAGCGAACGACAGTTGGGAGAGCTTCTCGCTCTATAAAATCTTTGAAAATCATTCCTGCTTTGGTGCCGGTAGTGCCAATTCATACGTGGCTACCTTCGAAGCGTAAACTGATTCTGGGGAGGATCTAATTCTGAGGATGCCATGCCATTAATGTGAGGACTAGAAATTGTTAAGTATGATTTATTGGCTAATCAGATTTGGATTGGGATTAGCAAATTTAGTTTCTGATTTTCGGGTTTTCAGAATTGAGAACATGGTGATTTTTCAGAATTTCAGATTTGAGCGGGATCTGGATGTTCAGATCTGTCCCTCGCATGTTTGCCTGAATTGCCACAAGCAGGGAGCGAAACACTGTCGTTGAGGTGCTAGTCAGATTTTGCGTTGCAAGAGGTAATGTGATGTCGTATTGAGTATTCAGATTTGACGCTAGTAAGTGGAATCAGTTTAGCGGGCGTGAGCAGATGTGAGCGTCTATTTGGTCAAGTCTGGATGAGTGTTAGCGGGATCTGTTGTGAGAGCGGGACTCCGATGCTACATCGTTTTGTTTAGTACCGCGACACCGTTTTGATTAGAAGCGCGTGTTTTGTTTAGAGAGTCAGATCCGAGATAGCATGACCATATGTGAGTGAAAGCTGCGGCCATATCTGAGGGACTTCTTCCTTAGCGATTGGATCTGAATTTGGCGGTAATTTATTTTCACTGTAGCTCAGACTTGGGGATTTTAAATTAAGCGTCGATCAACACTTAGATAAATTGAGACCCGATATTTCTTATCTTCATCCCTGATAACCCTCGATTGGTACTGTTCATCCGAACCTAATTCCGTCGATTGCCGTCGTTTTATGCCACCGTTTGGAGCAAGATTGGTAGCGCTGAGCTCGTCTTATCTAGAGCGTTCGATTAGTACCAGTTTGGAGACTGGAGTCGCCGGATTTGAGTAGCGTGAAGTTGTTGCAGTGTTCGTGTGTCTTTGCGATTGTTGAACCGTAGTTCGTCTGTTCTCTAGCATCTTTGGATTTGAGCAGGTAGCGGCTTCTGTTGAGTTCGTCGTGAAGCTGCTAGGGAGGTAGACTTGATTTGATTGCGGAGCCCTCGTTTTTTTAAGATCTGTTGAGGTAGAAGTTGAATTGAGTTACTAATTGAGCTAGAATTAGCAGCTTTGTTATCAGCTTTGGGATATTTCTTTCGTGTATTAGTTGATGTGCTCTCTGTTGAATTGTATGATGATTTTGTACTCATATCTGTTTGTGCATGAGATATATGTATGATTTTAAGCATGAGTCTGCTGTGCATTCACTCATACATATTGAGCCTGATTCCTTTGAGAGCTGAATTCTTTTGCACATTGTGATCGGTCGACTGAGTCTTTGTGCCTGAAAGGTCCAACGCTGTTTTTGATGTGGTGGCCGGCTGACTCGTCGTGCCTGAATACCACACTGCCTTGTGATGGTCGGCTAAGTCGTCGCACCTGAAGATCACAAGATGATGATGATTGATGAGATCTGTACAGCTCAGTCGTTGTGTTTTTGTCTACCGATGATTCTTGGTAGCCCTTTTCATGCATTGCACGATTGAGATATTGCATTGTCTGATATGATAGATGCTTTTATTGTGCTTTTTGTACTGAGGTTTGACCTCATTTATTTTCCCTGTTTTGGGTTGTTTTGGTCGATGTTGGCCATTACAGGTTCTTCAGGTAACCAGGCTGGATAGAGTGGAGCTTCAGCTGGTCGATCCCCTTTTTGTGTTGATTCCCAGTTTTATTGATATATTATATTGAGCCAGGGGATGTCCCGTGTCTTTATTTATTCGGGGATCTGTAGTTGATTGACTACTTGTTTTATCTTATGTTGTATGAGTTTTGAGTTAAACTCTTATTGTATGAATGTATTTTGAATGATATTGGATCAGGCCCATATTCAAAAAATTTTAGCCCATATTTTTATGATGCTTCCGCATAATTGTGATTAATTGATGTATTAGCGCAATGGGCCTGAAATTTTTGGTATCAGAGCTTAAACTGGGATTAGCTCGTTTCTTTTGATCACACTTGAGTCTAGGCACAAAGTTTGAGTTTTGATTTTGACTGACTCTGTGATTGTGTGATTTGACAATTTGCCTCTGTAATTTATCTGCTTGTTCTTAACTCTGGGTTTTGGTAGATGCCACCGAGGAGAGGTATGAGTAGGATTGCTAGGCAGGTAGATGGGGAGTCTAGAGCCCCGAGCAGTGATGAGGATGTTGAGCAGCAGGAGATACCTTTGCGCCGACGCGCTAGACAGACATAGGTGGATGACGTGACTCGACAGATTGGAGAGATGAAACTTGTGTTGGCTAGGTTCCAGAGGATGAATCCCCTGATGTTTACCGGTGTCGAGGCTGGTCTGTTGGCTGAAGGCTGGCTTGAGCACATGGAAGAGTTGTTTGACGCAGTGGAGTACTCGCAAGAGAGGAGACTGAAGTTAGCAGTGTTGCAGTTGAGAGATCATGCGCAACGCTGGTGGAAGGGTACTTCTCGTGTCATGAGAGAGACTAGAGTTTTGATTTCTTGGGAGAGCTTCTGTGCAGCTTCTCGACAGGAGTATACCCCTGAGTCTTTCTATAACAATCATGAGCGGGAGTTCGACAATCTAAAGCAGGGGAACTTGAGGGTGGCCGAGTACACCAGACAGTTTTCTTCGCTGTTGTCGTATGTTCCCCATGTTGCGAACCAGGAGAGGACGAAGAGGAACAAGTTTCTGAGAGGGTTGAGGCCCGAGTTGTTCCGGATGGTGTTACCTGCGACGTATGCTGAGGCTGTGGATAGAGCAGTGGATATTGAGGAGAGTCTGATGGAGGTGCAGAATCAGGTTCAGTCGACAGCTGGACGTAGTTTTCAACCTGTACCGAAAGCGATGCCTTCTTTCCAATCTCCTCAAGTGCCCGTATGATTGGGCTCATTGAGAAGCTAGTGGGCCTTGATATCACGCTTCCACATGAGCTGTCTGTGGATCTGCTTCTCCTCTCACTCCATGCTGCATTCGACCCCTTTGTGGTCAACTTTATGTTAGAGTAGATGCCCAACTAGCCAACTTGTGGCGTGTGGGTTCATAGACTCTTGTATGAAACGATCTTTATATATGATATTCACATTTATTTATGGAATTCTTTACTTTCATTGTGTTGTATGATGATTTACAATTGAGTAAAGACCTAGAATGCACTAAAGCGTATGTTAGATGTGATAGTGGGTATGACGGCTATCATGAAACGAAACTAATAGAATAGTTGTATTCTAAACTCGTTCCTAGTCGATTGGGCCGTCAAAATGAGGATAAGGCCGCCCGAGTTCGAGACTAGTATCTGCGATGCGAAGTACCGTGTTTCATTGGTAGGGAACATTGTGATGTTCTGAGCATGCAGATAGATAGTGACCTGGTGATCTATCGAACTACCCTCGTTCGGACTTTCCAAGTGGTTACCATT
>KV005842.1:179146-193154 GCA_001598015.1 Dorcoceras hygrometricum
GAACATCACAATGTTCTAATGAAACATGGTACTTCGCATCGCAGATACTAGTCTCAAACTCGGGCGGCCTTATCCTCATTTTGACGGCCCAATCGACTAGGAACATGTTCAGAATACACAGCGACTATTAGATGTGTTTCATGATAGCCGTCATACCCACTATCACATCTAACATACACTTAAGTGCATTCTAGGTCTTTCTCAACGCAATTGTAAATCATTACACACATAATGAAAGTAAAGAACGCCATATGAATAAATGCGAATATCATATATAAAGACTGTTTGTACAAGAGTCTATAAAACCCACACGCCACAAGTTGGCTAGTTGGGCATCTACTCTAACATTTTCTGCACGAGTTTTGTTTGATACTGCATCATCACACTCTTTTATTTATGAGCTATTTGTGTATGAGCGTGGGTTGAGTTCTTCCTCACTGTGTGATGTTGTCTCTGTATCTACCCCTGCTGGCATGAGTTTGTTGTCCCATGAGGTAGTGTTGGATTGTGTTCTTAGGTTTGATGAGAATGCGTTGGTGACTAATCTGATTGTCCTAGAGATTAGAGATTTTAACTGTATCTTGGGAATGGATGTGGTGTCCAGTTATAGAGCGACAATTGATTGTTTCATGGTGTAGTGAGATTTAGGCCTGAATTTGGAGAGAAATGGGATTTCTATGGTGCTGATTCATGACCTAAGATTCCTTTGGTGTCTGCCATGGAGATGTTTAGTTTGTTGTCGCTAGAGAATTCAGGGTTTATGATTTATGCCTTGGATATTTCCCTAGTATCGTGAGTAGGGTTGAGCGATGTTCCGATTGTTCGAGAGTTTCCTGACGTGTTCCGGATGAGATTCCTGGATTCCCTTACGAGATATTGATTTCAGCATAGATTTGGTGCCAGGAACAGCCCCAATTTCTAGAGCTCCGTATCGATTGGCTCCAGATGAGTTGAAGGAACTCAAGGAGCAGTTGCGTGATATTTTAGAGAAGTGCTTCATTAGACCGAGTATGTCGCCATGGGGAGCTCCGATTCTTTTCGTAAAGAAGAAGAATGGATCTATGAGGATGTGTGTGGATTTTAGGCAGTTGAACAAAGCGACGATTAAGAACAAGTATCCGTTGCCGAGGATTGATGACTTGTTCGAACAGTTGCGGGGATCTGCTGTATACTCTAAGATTGATCTACGGTTTGGTTATCATCAGTTGCGGATCAGAGTCGCTGATGTGGCAAATACGGCTTTCAGGACGAGATATGGGCATTATGAGTTTTTGGTGATGCCATTTGGATTGACGAATGTCGCATCTTCAGTGAGTATATTGATCGTTTCGTGATTGTATTCATAGACGACATCCTTGTGTATTCGAGGAACTTCAGAGAACATAAAGAGCACTTGAGATTGGTTTTGCAGAAACTGAGAGACTCACAGCTGTATGCGAAGTTCAGCAAGTGTGAATTCTGGCTGGATAGAGTTATCTTTTTGGGTCATGTCATTTCAGTGCAAGGGATTTCCGTGGATCCGAGTAAGGTCGAAGAAGTTCCTAACTGGGAGCGACCTAGGAATGTTTCTGAGATCCGTGTTTCTTAGGTTTGGCTGGCTATTTTAGGCGCTTTATCGAGAAGTTCTCTTCGATAGCTAGTCCGATGACTCAGTTGACCAAGAAGGATAGAAAGTTTGTTTGGACTGAAGAGTGTGAGTCGAGTTTCCAGTTGCTTAAGGAGAAGTTGACTACTGCTCCTGTGTTAGCTTTCCTTCTGGTTCTAGAGGTTTTGTAGTTTGTTCTGATGCCTCTCTGAGTGGTTTGGGTTGCGTACTGATGCAGAACGGGTGCGGATAGCTGATGCGTCTCGACATTTGAAGCCCCATGAGACGAGATACCCCGTTCATGATTTAGAGTTGGCTGTGATAGTGTTTGCCTTGAAGATTTGGCGTCACTATTTGTATGGTGAACAATTTGTGGTGTACACTGACCACAAGAGTTTGAAGTATATCTTCACGCAGTCAGATTTGAATATGAGGCAACGCCGCTGGATGGAGTTGCTGAAGGATTTTGAGTTTGAGATTCAGTATCAGCCTGGGCGGATGAATTTAGTGGTCGATGCTTTGAGTAGGAAAGCCCAACCTGCGATGTTGATGTCGATGAGTATATCAAAAGTCCATGAGGATTGGGGACTTCCGGATGGTGTTTTCAGTCGGGTGATAACTGCTTCGTGGTTTCTTCTTTTCAGGTTGAGCCGCAGATTTTAGCAGACATTAGAGCAGCGCAGAGGACTGATCTGTATGTTCATGAATTGAAGATTAAGGCCCAGAATGGTTAGTCTGAGGGTTTTTCTATTGCTTCTGATGGATGTTTGAGATTTCGAGGTAGGTTGGTGGTTTCGAATTTGATTGATTTGAAGGAAACCATCTTGAATGAAGCTCATTGTAGTCGCTACAGTGTGCATCCGGGCGAGAAGAAGATGTATCATGCCCTGAAGTCTCACTTTTGGTGGGAAGGCATGAGAAATGACATCTCCGGATTTGTAGCTCGATGTTTGAATTGTCAACAGGTCAAGGCTGAGAGGATGAGACCTGGTGGATTTCTACAGAGTTTAGAAGTGCCTCAGTGGAATTGGGAGCACATCGCCATTGATTTTGTGACGCATTTGCCTCTATCTAATAGGGGATGTGATGCGATTTGGGTTGTTGTTTATAGACTTTCGAAGTCAGCCCATTTCATTCCCTATGATGTGAGGTGTTCGATGAAGAAGATGGCGCGACTGTACATTGACCATGTGGTGAGATTTCATGGAGCTCCGATTTCGATAGTGTCTGATAGAGTTCCGAGATTTACTTCCCGATTCTAGAAGATCTTGCAGGGAGTGATGTGTTCGAGATTGGCTATGAGTACAGCCTATCACCCACAGACAGATGGTCAATCTGAGAGGACCATTCAGATTTTAGAGGATATGCTGCGAGCAGTTGTATTGGATTTCAGTGGTGACTGGCAGGATTCCTTGTCCTTAGTTGAGTTTTCTTATAACAACAGCTACCAGGTGACTATTGGGATGGCACCTTTTGAAGCGTTTGTATGGTCGTAAGTGTAGATCACCGATCTGATGGGAAGAGATTGGCGAAAAGCAGTTGTCTACTCCTGAGTTTGTGCAGAACATGAAGGATCAGATTGAGTTGATTCGGAGTAGGATGAAAGCAGCTCAATATAGACATGCTAGCTATGCTAACAAGAGACGCAGACCTTTGGAGTTTGAGGTTGGCGATCGAGTGTTTCTCAAAGTTTCTCCTTTCAAGAATGTGATGAATTTCGATTGAAGGGTCAGTTGGCTGCTAGATTCGTTGGTCCCTTTGAGATTGTTGAGATGATCGGACAGTTGGCTTATAGATTGAGGTTGCCTGATGAGTTAGCAGCGATGCATGATGTGTTTAATGTGTCAATGTTGAGGAAATATGAGCCAGATCCGTCCCATGTGTTGAGGACTGATGAAGTTGAGCTGGATTCTACCTTGAGCTATATGGAATATCCAGTGCAGATTCTGGATAGGAAGGACAAGCAACTGAGGAATAAGGCTATTCCGTTGGTGATTGTCCAATGGAGCAAGCATGGTCGTGAGGAAGCTACCTGGGAAGTTGAAGAGAAGATGAGACAGGAGTGGCCTCATCTGTTTGAGCTGTGATGGTAGTTGTAACGCCCAGACATTTTATTATCCATAATTAGAAATTTTAAGAGTTGAGAGATTACATTTAAATGCTATATTGTACAACTTCGCTTGAATTTCAGATTTTGAGAATAAGTGAAATTAGCCTTCATTGTATTCGAGTCGAGTTTCAGCTTTTCATAATATCAGCTGTCACCTTTACGTGAAGTTGAGAATTCAGATGTTAGCTTAATGCTTCAATCAGACTTTTGTTTCAATGATTAGATTTCAAAGTGTTAGAATTCAATTTCAGCAGCTGCTTAGCCGATCACTGCAAACCAATTGAATCCTTCTTTTTCAACTAAAATAGTTCGGTTTTGTGCATCAGATTTTACTTTTAAAATAGAGTAGCGCTTTTAAAGGATTTATTTTTCATATTGATTAAACGTGTTTCTTTCCTAGCCATTTTAAATTCATATATATAGGGTGTTAGCCGCATCATGCATCATAATTTGCAAATCAAAACACTTTCCAAAAATCAAGCGGTGCTCTCTCTAAGAAACCGAGCAAAAGCTATTCAAAGTTTTGAAGGAGACAAGATGTGTGTTAGTGAATTTCTAAACTTCATCTGCGATTGTGTTAAAGAAAACAGGCAATTAAACTCTCTTTCTTGCTCACTCAGTGAAAGCATATATTCAATTATGTTTGCATGATGTTTGATTTTAAAGAAAGGAAGATAGTGTTGGCGACAATGGTGGATCCGGATCCCGTTTCCCGGGGGCGCAGCGGAAGTTAAAAATTGCCTCGGGATACGTTCAATACATCATTACAATTCAATAATCATACATAGGATGTTTATCGAATCGTTACCTTGCTGGCGTCTAGGCGCCTGGCTCCAACCAGATTCACAAGGAAATTTGGATCTTGAATTGTAGGTGGCGGTAGATCGTCTAATCAGGTCCACGACCGGAATCAAGACACCTTCGTCAGCCTACACTAGAAGGCCTGACGAATTTAGCACGGACGGAAACTCCTCAGCGCGGTGGCCGGAACAAGTCCGGCGAAGCGGCCGGCGGTGGCGTGAGGGAGAGGAGAGGAGGGGGCGGCCGATTTGCTATGTGTGGAGGCTAGGGTTGTGTTGTGTTTAGTTATGACATGAAGCCCTAGAACAAGTCTAATTATAATTAAGTGATGGGCTTGAACCGGCCCAATGGACTTGGGTCAGGCCCAGGTCCATATGAACATTCGGTTCAATCATTTCACTACGGCTTCATTATAATTTTGATCGACGATCAGATCGGACCGATCGACTCAGTTTCCAAAACTGAATATTATGATACGAAAAACAATTTCAAGATCATCTAGCCCATAATAGCAGTTTAGCCCCTCAACTTTGGGAAATCGCAATTTGACCCCTGTTGACTTTTAGAAAGTCGTACTCCCTAAAATACTCTTCCTATGCTCAACACATTGAGCTCAGTTTCCGTGCGGGAATCATGAATCCAGTACTTATGTGACTCTAAATGGTTCAGGGATACAGCTAGCCGTGGGCCCACAACCATTGTGGCTCCGAAATCACAATTTCGGACTTGCCCAACGGATCATGGTGAAGCACCTAGCAACATCGCCCCATGATCCCCTAGGTATCACTGATAGTGTCTGCAAGAACCAGTTGGTCGTAGTTAGCGTACAGTACGGTCCATTCAACACATATATCCTGATCAGATCAACGACCATTGAGAGTCGCTAGAGATCCGATATCTATGCATACATCTTGGAGATCAAATAGTGACATCACGAATGTTACTAGGCAAACTCATTTACCTAAAACACATCCAGTACTCTGGCCAGAGATTTATCACACTATTTTCTCCTCAGATAACATAGGATATCCACGCATGAAATCGAGCGGTGAATCCTCGACAACGAAGCATCGACTCCTACATGCATCGGGACCTCACCCAATCCCGCCGCCTAATGACTCCAAGTGAGTCGGAAAACGGGTCAAAGTGAGGTGCCTATCATGTAGAGTCTCAATGACGTTTCGAGTAGTGAGGACTAATCAGTACAACCAAGACCTCGGACTTATCCACTCGACAAATGGTAACCACTTGGAATGTCCGAACGAGGGTAGTTCGATAGATCACCAGGTCACTATCCATCTGCATGCCCAGAACATCACAATGTTCCCTACCAATGAAACATGGCACTTCACATCGCAGATGCTAGTCTCAAGCTCGGGCATCCTTATCCTCATTTTGACGGCCCAATCGACTAGGAACGTATTCAGAATACACAGTGACTATTAGAGTATGTTTCATGATAGCCATCATATCCACTATCACATATAACATACACTATGGTGCATTTTCATGCTCTGTTTTTATAAGAAGACTTGTTTACTGTATTTTGATTCAGAAAAGTTTTAGAAAATGGTTTGATGATGTTCGTCCAGTAGTTTATTGATTATTCTTCAGATATTTCATCGAAGTAGCTTACAAGTAGCTTATTCGATCATTTCCAGAAATTTCTTGAGATATCAGACAAAGGAAACCATTGTTATTCATGTTGATTCTTATGCTTAAGTCTGAAGTCTGGTTCTTAAACCACCACTGATATTCTACGTTGAAAATATTCGAAGTATAGATTTCAGCAATTGCATTATTTCGCCATCAGCTGTTGTATTGTTTGTCATCAACTGTTGCATTGTTATTGTTCAACTGCTGTCAGCTATTGCATTGTTTCGTAACCAGCTGTTGCATTTGTTCGTAACCAGTTGTTGAATTTGTTCGTAACCAGCTGTTGTATTTGTTCGTAACCAGCTGTTGCGTTAGTTGTATTCAGCTGTTGCTCTATTTTTTTTTCAGCAGTTTCTTTCTTTTGTCGTCAGCTGTTGCTTTAGTTTGTATTCATCTGTTGGTTTGTTCAACACCTGATAGCCTTTGTTTAAGTTGTGTTGATGTCTGAGTTGAACAAATCAATTCGTTGACAGCTGAGTTGACCAATCCTTTTTCATAGTTACAGTTGTTCACTATTCAAACAGTATCCCAAGCCACGTCTGTTTCTTACGCTAACGACATCGTTTCATTTAACACATCTGTTTCAATGTTAGCGGATATCCTTACAGCTGAATTGTTTCTTCTTCCTCGTGACGTCTGTGTTCAGTCAGATGTTACTTGTTCATTTTCACTTCAATTTGAAAGAATTATTCGATTCATTTGACAGATTCAAGTAGTATTTTTATTCAGTTTTCATCTTCGCAAGTATTAAAGAGAATTCTCGAAGTGTTCCAGAACATCATTGAACAACCAAAAACCAGTAAATCGTACTAGAAAGAAAGAAAACAGATTTAGAAAGAGAGAGCAGAAAGATTATGTTTATGAAAAGTTTTAAGTTATGACTTTGGCAACAAATGGTCCCCAGGGAAGGGTGAGTGCGCGGCTGACGAACCGTGTGCCCTTTCAACCAGGAAGGATAAGGATTACGGATTGACGGATCTGTATACCCTTTCACCATGAGCTATATGCTAAGACTGATATCAGGAGTTTGATCAAACGAATTGGACCAAATGTTATGTATTGTCATAATTTCATAAAATGAAAGAAGAGCGCAAGTGTGATTTTAATCACAGCTCTGCAGAAAGTTTAAAGAAAATGTTTTCAGAATTTGATTATGTGTTATGCTTTCAGTTTCTTTCAGATTCCTCAGTTGTTCATATTTCGCTTATTTATTCTAAGCGTATTCAGATTCCAATTATAGTATCAGCTTCTATTGTTTGTATCGCATGATTTCGTTACTTCCAGATTTTACCTGCTGAGCCCCTAGGCTCACTAGTTTTCATTGAGTGCAGGTAATCAGCAGTAAGGAGCTGGATGGAGAGTGCTGATCGGATGATGTGTTTATCGTGGATATCAGATTTTGTTCCTTTCTGATTCAGATTTTGTTGTACAGAAACTTTAGCTATAGTTTTGTATTGCCTCAGATTTCTTTTGTTTTGTAGAAATTTTTACAGACTACATGTTTGAGAGTGTATTGTGATTTCGTTTAAAATCAACAGATTTCTATCAGCTTTTGGTTCTAATTCAGCACCTGTTTTTATTCCTATCAGATGTTGTTCCGCAGTTTGTTATTACATCCAGCTGTGCATCTAGTTCCGCGTTTTCATTTACCCTCACAGCTGATTGTCTTCATTGTTCACGAATTGTGTTTATTCGCAATTTAACCTAGAAATTTTAGTAGCGACCATTATGTTATCAAGATTGATTTTTTAGACCTTTCAATTTGAACCCCAATCTTTTAAATTTCTTTTAAGAAAAGTCCGGTCGTTACAGTTGGTATCAGAGCATGGTCCTTGAGATAAACATACTTCCAGTCTGAACAACTCTCTCCAGCCGCTTCTAAATTTGTAAGTTATTCTATGTTCTAGCATAAAGTAATCTCTCGTAGTATAATTGTCGTGGATTTGGGCTTCCCTTACAGATAATGGCAGGACGAGGTAGAGGAAGAAGAGGTATCTCAGAAGAAAATAGTGAGACAGAAGGCATGAACCCTGTTTACTAGTATGGCTCAACTGTTAGAGCGTTTAGTCGACCAAACCACTCAAGGGAATGGTCAATCATCGGGGAGAATAGTCAGCTGAGAGGATCCTCATGAGAGTTTAAGGAGACAGAGACCTCAGGAGTTTTCTGGTACTCTTGATCCTCTTATAGCAGAAAGTTGGATCAAGTCTATGGAAGTGATTTTTGAATATTTACAACTGACGGAACTAGAAAGGCCTAGGTGTGTGATTTACATGTTGAGAGGAGACGCTATGATATGGTGGGAAGGGGCCAAGTTAACTGTTGACTTAGATATACTCACCTGGGAAGAATTTAAGAGGGTATTATATGAACAATACTTTACGGTAGACGTAAGACAACAACTGCAGAGTGAGTTTTTAACCCTTAAGCAGGAAGGGATGCCTATGCGGATTACATCCGCAAATTTGAGAGGGGATACTATTTTGTTCCTCTAATTGGGACAAATTCAGATGTTAAACTTCAACATTTTGTTAATGGGTTGAAGCCGATGATTAAGCATGATGTTAGATTAGCAGAACCTGTAGATTATAGAGCAGCGGTGAATAAGACCCTATGGGCAGAACAAGACTGGAAAGCAATCGAAGAAGAGAGATAGTTGAAAAGACAATCTTTCCAACAGAAGGACCGTAGGCAAAATAAGAAACCAAACAATAACCAGCAAGGGTCTCTAGAAAAATGTCCAATCGCTGCTCCACCTATCTCTACTGTTACTAATCAAGGGAATAGGCCGCCATGTCCTACTTGTAAGAAGAACCACGCGGGCCAGTGTCGTGTTGGCCAAAACGTGTGTTAAACCTGTGGCAAGCCAGGCCATATGTCTAGGGAGTGTCCCCAGAAGCGACCACTCATCACTAGTATGTTGGGATCCGGATCACGCCCCCCGGCGGGGTAGCGGAAGAACGAAAAACATGTGCCGGGAGACGATCAATGCGATGAACAATTCAAATTCTATGACATTCATAGGGTGTTTCAAAAGAATACCTTGCTGGCACTTGTGCTTGGCTCCAACCGGAATTACAAGAACGCCGGCTCTTCATGGTAGGTGGCGGTAGATCCGTCAATCAGGTCCACGACCGGAATCGATCTCCCTCCAATCAGCCTGCACTAGAAGGCTGAAGGATTTTATCACCAACGAATTATCCTCGAAAAACTAGACCGGAAACAATTTTCCGGCGAAGCGGCGGCGGCGGGCGGCGCACGGCGGCGGCGTGAGGCTTGAAGAGAGGAGAGGGGCGGCGGCTCTTGCTAGGTTTAGGGTTGTGAGTTATGTGTATAATTAAGTCTCTTAAGTCTATATTAAATAGATTAAGTGTTGGACTTGGACCGGCCCAACGGGCCCGGGTCCAACGGATGAACATTCAGTTCATCCCCATCACCGAGACTTCATCGTAACCCCGATCGCCGATCAGATTGGACCGATCGACTCAGTTTCTAAAACTGAATGCTATGATCTGAAAAACCATTTTTCAGAACCCCAGTGCAAAATGACCGTTTTGCCCCTCAACATCGGCAAATCACGATTTGACCTCTGTTGACCTTTTAGGAAGTCGCATTCCAAAAATCCTCTTCGTATGCTCAACACATTGAGCTGAGTATCCGTGCAGGAATCTCGAATCCAGTACTTGTGTGACCCTCAATGGTTCAGGGATACAGCTAGCCGTGGGCCCACAACCATTGCGGCTTCGGAATCACAATTCCGAACTTGCCCATCGGATCATGGTAAAGCGTCTAGCAACATCGCCCCATGATCCCCTAGGTATCACTGATAGTGCCTGCAAGAACTAGTTGGTCGTGGTTAGCGTACAGTACGGTCCTTTCAATCCATATATCTCGATCAGATCAACGACCATTGGTAAATCGAGAGTCGCTATAGATCCGATAGCTATGCATACATCTTGGTGATCGAATAGTGACATCGCGAGTGTAACTAGGTAAACACATTTACCTAAAACACTTCTAGTACTCTGGCCAGAGATTTATACACTATTATCCCCTCAGATAGCATAGGATATCCACGCATGTCTGCGAGCGGTGAATCCTCGACAACGATGTATCGACTCCTACTTGCATCGTGGTCTCACCCAATCCCGATGCCTTATGACCCCAAGTGAGTCGGCAAACGGGTCAAAGTGAGACGCCTATCATGTAGAGTCTCAATGACGTTTCGAGTCGTGAGGACTAATCAGTACAACCAAGACCTCGGACTTATCCACTCGACAAATGGTAACCACTTGGAAAGTCCGAAGGAGGGTAGTTCGATAGACCACCAGGTCACTATCAATCTGCATGCTCAGAACATCACAATGTTCCCTACCAATGAAACATGGTACTTCGCATCGCAGATACTAGTCTCGAACTCGGGCGGCCTTATCCTCATTTTGATGGCCCAATCGACTAGGAACATGTTCAGAATACACAGCGACTATTAGATGTGTTTCATGATAGCCGTCATACCCACTATCACATCTAACATACTCTTTAGTGCATTCTAGGTCTTTACTCAACGCAATTGTAAATCATCATACATACAATGAAAGTAAAGAATGCCATATAAATAAATGCGAATATCATATATTAATATTGTCATATACAAGAGTCTATAAACCCACACGCCACAAGTTGGCTAGTTGGGCATCTACTCTAACAATCTCCCACTTGCCCTAAAGCCAACTACTCATCAGACGCAGTCCCATAGTTTCGCGATGTTTTTCAAACAAGGGTCCTGGAAAGGGCTTCGTAAGTGGATCAGCAACGTTGTCCGCAGAGGCGACTTTCTCAACTGCTATGTCACCTCTAGCCACAATATCCCGGATTATGTGGTATTTCCTCAGTATATGTTTGGATCTTTGGTGAGACCTAGGCTCCTTTGCTTGTGCAACGGCACCCGTGTTGTCACAGTACACCGGGACTGGACCAACTCCATTAGGAATGACGCCCAACTCTTGGACGAAATTTCTTATCCAAACGGCCTCCTTAGCAGCAGCTGATGCTGCAATGTACTCAGCCTCAGATGGAACTCTTCAAAGAGACAGCACCACCATTGAGCAGGAATACAAATCCAGAGGTTGATTACGAATCATCCACGTCACACTGGAAGCTATAATCAGTGTAGACTTCCAGTTTCAGTTCACCACCCCCATAGACCATGAACATATTCTTAGTCCTTCGTAAGTACTTAAGAATATCCTTCACAGCCTTCCAATGCAATTGGCCGGGGTTGGCCTGGTAGCGGCTCGTGACACTCAGAGCATACGCGACATCCGGTCTAGTCGAGATCATGCCATACATAATACTACCTATTGCCGAGGCATATGGTACACGTGCCATACTCTCTATCTCCTCATCAGTCTTTGGACACATAGACTTAGATAGAATGACCCTGTGACACATAGGTAGGTGTCCTCTCTTGGACTCTTCCATAGAGAACCTCTTAAGTATGGTATCGATGTAGGTAGCTTGGGTGAGTCCGAGCATCCATTTAGATCTATCCCGATAGATCTGTATTCCAAGAATATAGTATGCTTCACCCATGTCCTTCATCGAAAATCTACTAGACAACCATACTTTAGTTGACTGCAGCATTCCTACATCATTCCCAATGAGTAGAATGTCATCAACATAAAGTACGAGGAACGTCACAGCGCTTTTAACTACCTTTTTATAGACACATGGCTCCTCGGGATTCTTGATGAAACCTAATTCCTTAATTGTTTCATCGAATCTCAGGTTCCAACTACGCGATGCTTGTTTGAGACCGTAGATCGATCTCTGGAGCTTGCATACCTTATGCTCGCTTTCGACAGATGTGAAATCCTCAGGCTGCATCATATAGATTTCTTCCTTAATGTTTCCATTAAGGAACGCAGTTTTCACATCCATTTGTCATATCTCATAGTCGTACCATGCGGCTATGGCTAACAATATTCTAATTGACTTGAACATTGCGACTGGCGAGAAGGTTTCATCATAGTCAACACCTTGCCTTTGAGTGTAACCTTTCGTGACCAGTCGTGCCTTGTAGGTCATTACCTTACCATCAGGTCCAAGTTTCCTCTTGTACACCCATTTGCACCCAATAGGAACGATTCCTTCGGGAGGGTCAACGAGAGTCCAAACTTGGTTAGTATGCATTGAGTCAAACTCAGACTGCATTGCTTCAAGCCACAAATTAGAATCAGCATCGGAAATTGCCTCCTTGAAAGTTCTTGGATCTGATCCAACAACTTGATCACTTTGATCATCTTCAAGGAGAAAACCATATCTCTCTGGAGCTCTAGGAATCCTTTCGGATCTCCTAGGTGCGACCATATCTGGTACTGGCTCAGTAGGTGCGGGAGATTCACTTGGTACTTCAATTGGTTCTCGAACCTCTTCGAGTTCTACTATTCTGCCCTTTCTATCAAGTAGAAATTCCCTTTCCATAAAGGTGGCATTCCTAGAGACAATCACTTTTATTTCGTTGGGATAGTAGAAGTAGTATCCAATGGAGTTCTTTGGATACCCAATGAAGTAGCATAAGATGGATCTCGTATCCAGCTTATCTCCCACTGTCTGCTTCACGTAAGCAGGACATCCCCAAATCCTCATAAATGAGTACTTGGGTGGTTTGCCCATCCATATCTCATACGGAGTCTTATCCACTGCCTTGGTGTGGACATTGTTCAACAACATTACCGCCGTTTCAAGCCCATAGCCCCAAAACGATGTAGGAAGCTCAGTGAAGCTCATCATAGATCGAACCATGTCCAACAAGGTCCGATTACGACGCTCCGCTACACCATTGAGTTGTGGTGTGGCCGGAGGGGTCCACTGTGAGAGAATCCCATTCTCTTTCAGATAGTCTGAAACTCAGTACTTAAGTATTCACCACCTCGATCAGATCGAAGTGCCCTAATACTTTTGCCTAACTGATTTTCTACTTCAGCCTTGAATTCCTTGAACCTTTCAAAGGATTCAGACTTGTACTTCATCAAGTACAAGTACCCGTACCTAGAGTAATCATCGGTAAGGTGATGAAGTATGTGTGACCATATTTAGTACCAATACTAAACGGGCCGCACACATCAGTATGGATCAAATCCAATAGGCCTTGGGCACGCTCACCCTTGCCCTTGAAGGGTTTCTTGGTCATCTTTCTTTTAAGACAAGATTCACAAGTCGGTAGGGAGTTGATGTCTGACAGATCAAACAAGTCACTCCTAACTAATTTGTTCATCCTACTTAGAGAAATATGACCTAGCCTAGCGTGCCAAAGTTGTGCTGGGTTCAAGTTATCGTGTTTCCTTTTAATCATTGTTGTATGTGCTTCGACATCGCGAGTTGGAACGTCTTTTAATTTTAAGGTGTACAAATCGTTTTCGCGTTTCCCCAATACCAATTAAACATTCATTCTTATAAATATTGCAAATCGAATTAGCAAACATACAAGAATATCCATCTCTATCAAGCATAGGAATAGAAATAATGTTTTTAATTAATTCAGGAACAAATAAAACGTCTCGTAACAACAACTTAAAATTTGAAAACAGAAATAAACAAATATCCCCTATAGCTACTGCAGCAACCCTTGCTCCATTGCCTAGCCTCAAGTGGGTCTCACCCTCTCTAAGACGTCGACTTCTTGTCATCACCTGCAAATCATTGCAGATATGAGATCCACATCCGGTATCAAGTACCCAAGAAGTTGAATTAAGAGACATATTTATTTCAATGTAGAAAATACCTTTCGCAGTTCGCAACTGCTCGAGGTACTCCTTGCAGTTCCTCCTCCAATGCCCAGCCTTGTGGCAGTGGTG
>KV005842.1:201646-221686 GCA_001598015.1 Dorcoceras hygrometricum
TTATAAATTTTAAGCAGAGGTGTTTAAGAAATGAATGTCTTTATCGATAGAACCAGATAAGGAAATTAGATTGGAGGATGTAGAAGTTATAAAGGAATTTTTAGATGTCTTTCCCGAAGATATTTCAGACTCGCCTCTAAGGAAATGAAAAAATTGATCTAAGATTTTTTGGGTAAAGGTTTCATCAGACCTAGTACTTCTCCATGAGGAGATCCAGTGTTGTTTATGTTTTTCCTTCTGGTGAATGGTAACATCTGAATTTGACGCTATGTAATCGGATGTTTCTAGTAGAATCAGTATAAAGTCTGGTTTGATAGGCAACAGCTGATAGCGTAGCTGTCGTTTTGATGTTGCAACACCGAGTTATAGTCAGATTTTGGTTCCCATGGTAACAACGGAATTTTTTCCAACGGCTGAATTTCATTTGTAAATCAGTGGTTTCCATTTCAGCTGTTACTTCTAGTATATATTCAATCAGCTGTTACCTGTTCATTTCTAAACATTATTCCTATAACGACAGCTGATGCTCGATATTACTACTATTCCAAAGTCACGTCTGTTTTTATTTTAGTTAGCGACTGTTCATACATCTGTTTCCTTACGCTAACGGCTATTTCTTTCCTTACAACTGTTTCAACGTTAGCGATAACGCCCAGTTTGAGAAATCTGTTCTACAGTAAATATCTGTCTTGTTTCCAAGTATTGTTTCATCTTGTTACGTCTGATTTCATTTCAGCGATAAGTTCCCAATAGCAATAGATACCAAGCTTCGATAGAGACGGCACCATAAGAAGCTCTGTATGGAAGAAAAAGGTAGATTCCCGATTCACTAAGATAATGTAGGTGAAAGAACTTAAATAGGACAAGACATCATAGAATAGAATTATCCCTATGATTAAGAGTCAGTTGACAAATTGCACTCAAAGAAAAGCTACGTAAGAAGTCGAATTTGTTATGCAGAGTAACTATCCGAACCTTTTTAAGTAAATAAAATTTCGAGGATGAAATTTCAATAAGGAGGGTATAGTTGTAACGCCCAGACATTTTATTATCCACAATTAGAAATTTTAAGAGTTGAGAGATTACATTTAAATGCTATATTGTTCACTTCGCTTGAGTTTCAGATTTTGAGAATAACTGAAATCAGCCTTCACTGTATTCGAGTTGAGTTTCAGCTTTTCATAATATCAGCTGTCACCTTTATGTGAAGTTGAGAATTCAGATGTTAGCTTAATGCTTCAATCAGACATTTGTTTCAATGATTAGATTTCAAAGTGTTAGAATGCAATTTCAGCAGCTGCTTAGCCGATCACTACAAACCAATTGAATCCTTCTTTTTCAACTAAAATAGTTCGGTTTTGTGCATCAGATTTTACTTTTAAACTAGAGTAGCGCTTTTAAAGGATTTCTTTTGCATATTGATTAAACGTGTTTCTTTCATAGTCATTCTAAATTCATATATATAGGGTGTTAGCCGCATCATGCATCATAATTTGCAAATCAAAACACTTTCCAAAAATCAAGCGGTGCTCTCTCTAAGAAACCGAGCAAAAGAGCTTCAAAGTTTTGAAGGAGACAAGTGGTGTGTTCGTGAATTGCTAAACTTCATCTGCGATTGTGTTAAAGAATCCAGGCAAGTAAACTCTGTTTCTTGCTCACTCAATGAAATCATATATTCAATTCTGTTTGCAGGATGTTTGATTTTAAAGAAAGGAAGATAGCTTCGGCTGTTCTTCAAAACCAGAAAAGTTCATGCTCTGTTTTTATATGAAGTACGTGTTTACTGTATTTTGATCCAGAAAAGTTTTAGAAAATGGTTTGACGATGTTCGTCCAGTAGTTTCTTGATTATTCTTCAGATATTTCATCGAAGTAGCTTACAAGTAGCTTATTCGATCATTTCCAGAAATTTCTTGAGATATGTTCGTAACCAGCTGTTGCATTTGTTCGTAACCAGCTGTTGCATTAGTTGTATTCAGCTGTTGTTTATTTTGTTTTCAGCAGTTGCTTTCTTTTGTCGTCAGCTGTTGCTTTAGTTTGTATTCAACTGTTGGTTTGTTCAACACCTGATAGCCTTTGTTTAAGTTGTGTTGACGTCTGAGTTGAACAAATCAATTCGTTGACAGCTGAGTTGACCAATCCTTTTTTATAGTTACAGTTGTTCACTATTCAAACAGTATCCCAAGCCACGTCTGTTTCTTACGCTAACGACATCGTTTCATTTAACACATCTGTGTCAATGTTAGCGGATATCCTTACAGCTGAATTGTTTCTTCTTCCTCGTGACGTCTGTGTTCAGTCAGATGTTACTTGTTCATTTTCACTTCAATTCGAAAGAATTATTCGAT
This sequence comes from Dorcoceras hygrometricum, assembly GCA_001598015.1. Classification (NCBI taxonomy): domain Eukaryota; kingdom Viridiplantae; phylum Streptophyta; class Magnoliopsida; order Lamiales; family Gesneriaceae; genus Dorcoceras; species Dorcoceras hygrometricum. The sequence goes on from KV005842.1 coordinate 203,994, forward strand.
TCATTTGACATATTCAAGTAGTATTTTTATTCAGTTTTCATCTTCGCAAGTATTACAGAGAATTCTCGAAGTGTTCTAGAATATCATTTAACAACCAAAAACCAGTAAATCGTACTGGAAAGAAAGGAAACAGATTTACGAAAGAAAGAAAGAGCAGAAAGATTATGTTTATGAAAAGTTTTAAGTTATGACTTTGGCAACAAATGGTCCCCAGGGAAGGGTGAGTGTGCGGCTGACGAACCGTGTGCCCTTTCAAACAGGAAGGATAAGGATTACGGATTGACGGATCTGTATACCCCTTCACCATGAGCTATATCCTAAGACTGATATCAGGAGTTTGATCAAACGAATTGGACCAAATGTTATGTGTTGTCATAATTTCAGAAAATGAAAGAAGAGCGCAAGTGTGATTTTAATCACAGCTCAGCAGAAAGTTTAAAGAAAATGTTTTCAGAATTTGATTATGTGTTATGCTTTCAGTTTCTTTCAGATTCATCACTTGTTCATATTTCGCTTATTTATTCTAAGCGTATTCAGATTCCAGTTATAGTATCAGCTTTTATTGTTTGTATCGCATGATTTCGTTACTTCCAGATTTTTCCTGCTGAGCCCCTAGGCTCACTAGTTTTCATTGAGTGCAGGTAATCAGCAGTAAGGAGCTGGATGGAGAGTGCTGATCGGATGATGTGTTTATCGTGGACATCAGATTTTGTTCCTTTCTGATTCAGATTTTGTTGTACAGAAACATTAGCTATAGTTTTGTATTGCATCAGATTTATAGTTCAGTTTTTTTGTAGAAATCTGTACAGACTACATGTTTGATAGTGTATTGTGGTTTTGTTTAAAATAAACATATTTATATCAGCTTTTGGTTCTAATTCAGCACCTGTTTTTATTCCTATCAGATGTTGTTCCGCACTTTGTTATTACATCCAGCTGTGCATCTAGTTCCGCGTTTTCATTTACCCTCACAGCTGATTGTTTTCATTGTTCACGAATTGTGTTTATTCGCAATTTAACCCAGAAATTTTAGTAGCGACCGTTATGTTATCAAGATTGAAATTTTAGACCTTTTAATTTGAACCACAATCTTTTAAATTTCTTTTAAGATAAGTCTGGTCGTTATAGTAGTAGTATTCCAGGTAAATTTCTGGATTGATTGATCTTGTGTTTGAATGATTTGTGCTGTTGATTGGTGGTTTGTTTAGCATTGAGTATGCTGGGCAGTATGGCATGGGTTTTTTTGGAATGGTGTCTAGTATACTGTGCCGTGAGAATGCCATCTTGCTGTGTTTGTTGTTCCTCGTTATTTTATAATCTGGTGCTACGAGTTGATTTCGAGGACGAAATCGATTTCTAGTGGAGGAGAATGTGAGGACTAGAAATTTTGAAGTATGATTTATTGGCTAATCAGATTTGGATTTGGATTAGCAAATTTAGTTTCTGATTTTCGGGTTTTCAGAAATGAGGACTTGGTGATTTTTCAGAATTTTAGATTTGAGCGGGATCTGGATGTTCAGATCTGTCCCTCACGTGTTTGCATGAATTGTCGTGAGCAGGGAGCGAAACGCTGTCGTTGAGGTGCTAGTCAGATTTGGCGTTGCAAGAGGTAATGCGATGTCGTATCGAGTATTCAGATTTGATGCTAGTAAGTCGAATTTGTTTAGTGGGTGTGAGCAGATGTGAGCATCTATTTGGTCAAGCCTGGATGAGTGTTAGCGGGATCTGTTATGAGAGCGGGACTCCGATGCTACGTCTTTTTGTTTAGTAGCGCGACACCTTTTTGATTAGAAGAGCGTTTTTGTTTAGAGAGTCAGATCCGAGATAGCATGACCAGATGTGAGTGAAAGCTGAGGCCATATCTGAGGGACTTTTGCCTTAGCTATGGGATCTGAATTTGGCGGTGATTGATTTTCACTGTAGCTAAGACATGGGGGTTTTAAATTAAGTGTCGATCAAGACTTAGATAAATTGAGACCCGATATTCTTATCTTCATCCCCGATAACCCTCGATCGATATTGTTCACCTGAACCCTATTTCTGTCGATTGCCGTCGTTTTACGCCGCCGTTTGGAGCAAGATTGGTAGTGCTGAGCTCGTCATCTCTAGAGCGTTCGATTGGTAACGGTTTGGAGACTGGAGTCGCCAGATTTGAGGAGCACGAAGTTGTTGCAGTGTTCATGTGTCTTCGCTATTGTTGAACCGTAGTTCGTCTGTTCTCTAGCAGCTTTGGATTTGAGCAGGTAGCGGCTTCTGTTGAGTTCGTCGTGAAGCTGCTAGGGCGGTAGACTTGAGTTGATTGTTGCGCCCTCGTTTTTTGTAAGATCTATTGAGGTAGAAGTTGAATTGAGGTACGAATTGAGCTAGAATTAGCAGCTTTGTTATCAGCTTTGGGATATTTCTTTCGTGTATTAGTTGTTGTGATCTGTGTCGAATTGTATGATGATTCTGGGCTCATATCTGTTTGTGCGTGAGATATATGTATGATTTTAAGCATGAGTCTGCTTTGCATTCATGCATACATATTGAGCCTGATTCCTTTGAGAGCTGAATTCTTTTGCACGTTGTGATCGGCCGGCTGAGTCGTCGTGCCTGAAAGCTCCAACGTTGTTTTTGATGTGATGGCAGGCTGAGTCGTCGTGCCTGAATACCACACGGCCTTGTGATGGTCGGCTGAGTCGTCGCACCTGAAGATCACAAGATGATGATGATTGATGAGATCTGCACAGCTGAGTCGTTGTGCTTTTGTCTACCGATGATTCTTGGTAGCCCTTTTCATGCATTGAACGATTGAGATATTGCATTGTCTGATATGATAGATGCTTTTATTTTGCTATTCGTACTGAGGTTTGACCTCGTTTATTTTTCCTGTTTTGGGCTGTTTTGGTCGGTGTTGGCCTTTACAGATTCTTCAGGTAACCAGGCTGGACAAAGTGGAGCTTCAGCTGGTCGATCCCATTTTTGAGTTGAGTCCCAGTTTTATTGATATATTATATTGAGCCAGGGGATGTCCTGTGCCTTTATTTATTCGGGGATCTATAGTTGATTGACTAGTTGTTTTTATCGTATGTTGTATGAGTTTTTGAGTTAAACTCTTATTTTGAGTATGAATGTATTTTGAATGATATTGGATCAGGCCCATATTCGAAAATTTTTAGCCCATACTTTTATGATGCTTCCGCATAATTGTGATTAATTGATGTATTAGCACATCGGGCCTGACATATTAAACAAAGTTCTTCAGGTATCAGCATTGATGACTCAAGCTATTCCAAATCCTACTCCAAAGGCAGCTGAGTCCGCACAGTTATCCGATGACGAATCTTTGTCTCTGAAGGATATTTTACTGACTCTTCCAGAGGACGCACTTCCTCCTTCAGTGACTACAACAGAGCCGTTGACAAAGATAGGGTGAAGCCAGAGCAATTCAGATCAGGGAAGTAAATTGTCTCACCCGATCTCTTCCAAAGATTGCCCCTAAGGATAAGGGAAAACAGATCTTGGTTGAGGTAACAAAGGGGAATCCCTCTCTAGAGACAGTTAGTTTAATTTTTTCGGATATAGAATTTTTTATACAGATTAGAGACTCCGTTTTTGCTGATATGATTCCATGTCGATAGTTTTCAAAGCTTAGTCAGCTTAAGTCGATGAAGACTGTCTCAACACTAGCAACTATGGAGGCTAAGCTGCTGAGATGGACTGAGACAGATTCTCTTCAAGTAGCTTTCGAGAGGAGATTGTTTGTACATGAAAAATACAGAGAACTATTGCTTAGGAAATTTTTTATCGCGTGACAAATAAAATTTGTTCCCGGCACTCCGTCCAGAGGTTTAGACATCATGGTTTTGGACATGCTTGATGTGGCCCACAAGATTGTAGTGTTGGCATATCTCGGGCTTAGGCAGCATCATCAGCTTGTGTGGAAGCTGCCAGGAACTTGGACCTTATTCTCCAGCTCAGATGAGGATGCTGTACAGTTTTCAATTTTTGGTCTTTGCGACCAGCAGTGAAAAGATGTACAGATTTAGTTATTCATTCTTCAGTACATATTTCAGAGGTTGTTCCTCATTTAGTTTTTGTAGTTTCTCAACATGGCCAGCGTGCTAAACATTTTTGTCGAATTTTCAAAGAGGATGCTATGTCAGTATCATCTCAACCGTCTTCTTCTGCGTGTGAAGTTGTTGAATTTATATTTGAAGAAGTTAAGCCCGATCAAACCGATCGTATTCTTGAAGACTCTCACACAACTTCCATATTTAACCAAACGGCTACTCAGCTCAGAGACTTAGTACACAATCTTAGTCTCGAGCAGCTGAAATCTCAAGAGCTGTTAACCTCTTTCATGTCCAAATTCGATCATAGAATGAAGTCTCTCGATCTTAGTATTTAAGTTACATGTAAGTCACATCTTACGCTGATAAAAAACCACCAGAGACATTATCTGGACTTGATAAGATGGGGAGAGAAAGTCAAAGCTGACCTCTCTTCATATCTTAGTTCGACAAAGCAGATGCTACTTGATGAGGTTCAGCATTCATCATCTGAAGTTAATTCGAGCCTTGCTGTTTTTGGCTCTCAGCTAGCTGAAATCATTGCTCATATTACGAGAGCTGGTGATGCCAAAAAGGAGAAAAGTAGCAGCAGTGGAAGACAAAGGGAAAGTATCAGCAGCGACAAAGGACGTGGATGGTTTTGAGAAGATTTTTCAGTTCTTAAGGCTCATATCTTATAGTTACAAATATTGTAACTTAGCAAAAATCTTTGATTTATTCTGGTGTTTTAATTAAAGATGCTAAGTTTTGTTATCACCAAAAAGGGGGAAATTTTTTAGATTAAAATTTACTATATTTTGGTGATAACAAAATACAAGAACGCAAACAGATAAGAACAAAACGACGTAGATCTGAGAAGATCACGTTAGAGCTTTGCATAGAAGATTTCAGTTCAGAGAATAGTACAGATCAAGCTCAGCAAAGACCGACTCATATAGTTTTGGATCAATTTGCAAGAACAGTTTAGAGCATACAAGTATTCAGATCTCGGGTAAATCGAACAACTCAGATTTACAAGGCATTCATATTAGAGCAGAGTTTGCACAACTTAGGATTTCAGATCAGCGAACAAACCGGATCAGAGCGACTCAAGCGCTTAATCACTGGCTAAATTACCGGGTGCTATTATTGTACCTAATGGTAACCTTCCGATGATTCCGGTAAGAATAAAGGCAAGTCTTTCAAAATTGGAAAGAAGATCAATTAGACAGAACATCAAATAAATCCGAGGATCAATCAATCAACGTTTCTATAAATAAAGAAATAAGTCAATCGGTTGAGGACTCTTGCCCCGTGTGCTTATCCTTACTGAAGTCTTGAGATATCGATCACGCACAGATTCTTTACTATTCACTCATTGTCCTCACCTCGACTTTGCTCCCAAAAGTTTAAATAATTTTTCTGAGTTGTTGTGAATTCTGTAGCTTTTGTTGATTAAAGTGTAAATCAAAATTAGAATGTGTAAGAGCGTGCGTAGCATAGATAGCTCAGATCAAATTGTTATAATAGTAGAACCGATTGCATGTCTGTAATCTATTATATAGTGCTAGGAGTTCTCACAGTTGCGGCTGTTGGGATTGGGTTATTGCAGGGGCTGTAAGAATAAAATTCTTCTAGCGGAATCCTTCTTGAACAAGGAAGAAGGGGAGACGTAGGAATTTCAGCTACGAACTTTCATAAAAAAACTATCGACCCTTATCTTTTAGTGCTTTCAAGTTTTAATTTGTTCACTGTTCAATCGAGTTCATTCCGCACATATTTTTGTTACTCGAGAGAACATATCACATTTATATTCTCCGAGTTGGTAACTCATCTCGGATTTAATCCGGAGGCTTGTAAAATATTTTAAAAGTGTTTTCATGAAAGATTGTGAAGGAGTTCATTCACCACCCCCTCTGAAATACCGAGCTGTTATACTTCGATCCTAACAAGTACAGTTACAAATGAAATTAAATTCAAATATCAGCCGTTTAGAAGTTACTATATTATGTTTGAAATATGATGTCTAAATTTTATTATAATCCAACCGTTTAGACTCAAAAAGCCTTTGTAAGAAGTCTATACACATTATATGCGACAAAATTATAGCTTTTATTCACCGTCAAATATGGATTCCATGTCTTCAATATACGATCTTTTCCTTTCACAATTTAGTTCATCTTGTGAACATGTCGACCAAATTTTTGCTTGATCCAACGATTCCATATGCCACAGACTCTTCTGAAATAGGATCGATACTCATACTTAAGCAAGTTCAAAAATCTGCATATTCTTGATATTTTTCATGTAGCAACCAGATATTTATTCAAGAAGTGCAACAACTTTCTCATATTTGAGCAGTAATTAGGTAAGTGAGATTTTTCATGTATATTCATTCTAATGTATGATTATTCGTGTTATGTTCTATTTAGAAATGATCATTCGAGCACTTATTTTTGTATCAAATTTGTGTTAAAATCCATGCTATGAATGCATGTTGAGTTAAGAGTGCAAGGGTGAGAGTAGTACTGGGCTGGATGATCTCCTGAAAAGCTCTCATACGTCAAGTTGCTGACATAGTGCCGCTTTATCTGGATGGCCAGGTGGACTATAAAAGTTTGACGCCATATCTTAACGGGTAATACTATATCTATTGGGGATAGGGCTGATAGTCGGGAAAGGTTAAGACTGATCTCTAAGGAAAATGAGACAGCACCAGCAGTTATACACGCACCTCCCCGGACTCGTACACGTAACAGTCCAACCCTAATGCACAAAAGAGATGCACTTTGTGCTGCCACATTATAAGGAAATAAAGTTGTATCTTGGCTAACAGTTATAGCTTTTGGTCTATTGGTAAGTGTTTGATCCTAACAATTGGTATCAGAGTGAGGTCAGGGGTTCGATTCTCTCGAGAAGCTTTTTGTATACTTCTTGGGGGGATGGATTGTTGGGTTAAGCGTGCAAGGGTGACGATAGCAGTACTGTGATGGGTGACCTTCTGGGAAGCTCTCGTACGTCATGCTACTGACATTGTGCCGCTTGATCTAATTGGTCTGGAGGGCTATAAAGTGCGACGCCAGATCTTAACGGATAATATTATCTCTGCCGGGGATATGATCGACAGTTGGGAAATGGTAAGACTGATCTCTAAGGGAAATAATATAGCACCAGCAATTAGATACGCACCTCCCCGGACTGATGGGACTAACAGTCCAATCCTAACAACAATAGGTGCACTCTGTGCCGCCACATTATAAGGAAATAAAAGTGCACCTTGGCTAACAGCTATAGCTTTTGGCTTAGTGGGAAGCTTGTGAAACAGCCTACTCTCATTTTCTAATATATAAATGTTGGGACTTTTTTTTAGAAAAGGATAATATAAATATATGTAAATATTTTGCACTATAAAATCAAAAAATTATGAAAGGATTAAAATAGCACTTAATGACAAAATAATTGAAGGTTCTAGGGATATAAAAAATATATATAGAGTAGCAATCACAATAAAATATTCCAAGACCTACATTCCCAAGTGAATCAAATGCAAATACCCTCAAAATATCCATCGTACTCTACTTTGAACGGACTCAGCATAAAAAATTATTCATTCATTTTTATTGTAGAAAACGAAAGGTCACTGGGTTGAGCGTGCTGGACTTCCATTCGCTCAAGGTCCCGCCCCTCGATCTAAGCCTCTGTATCATCTGCACCAATCAAACATCGTGAATCTAAAGACTCAAAAAATACACAATTAAAAGTAACGAGTACTAAATAATACAGTCATATGCATGAAAATATTTATACTAAAAAACTTTTTTTTCTAAACATGTAATGCCTAACATATTTACTCAAATCATTTTCCTTGAAAACCATGCATAAGAAATAAAGTCACTAAAATAAACACGTTTGTGAACTCCCTTTCCAACTGTGGTCCTTCTACCTCAATCGCTTGATCAAGCTATATGAAACCATAATAATAGGCTGGAAAGGAATCCCAATGCTTTTCTGAAATATAGTCTCGTCAAATGTAAGGCTTGTACTTTTACGAAGTCCATTACGTGTCAAATTGATATGGCCACACGGTACTTTTCCAACTTCATATCCATAATAAATAACCATAGTCAAGTCTCATCATTCAAAATATTTTTCCTCATGCTTACCTTAATAATTTTCTCAAGGTTCAAAACTTTTTCATATTTTCCTCAACATGAAATTTTCATAAAATAATAATAATTCAGAAATAATTGGATTAAATTTATAAACATCATAAAATAGGCTTAAAATCATAAAATAATCATGTCATGACAATAGGCTGCCCGTGGGACTCAAAACCCAAATTGACAAAATTTTGCCCCGACGACGTAGTTTGAGCGACCAAACCATAAAAATCATTAAAAATCCATTTCTTAACCAAATCACTCTCAGTTTGAATATACGTGACCCTAACTTGATCAAATACCTACTGGAACCAAATAGAGAAAAACAATGACGTACGCGACCAAACCAACGTTTGCAAACTCACTATTTGTGCACAGACAGCAAACCAGCATAGGCACGGACCAGCCCTCGAACCCGACCGCTTTACTCGACCCAAGTACATGACCGGACCCTCCCTCAGAACCTTAGTGACCCATTGACTCAATCATAGCCAATTTAGACCGACCCATGGACCACACAACTCAACCCCAGACTCCACCATAATCCAACCCATGCATAGATCAATTGATGGCTTGAACAAATCGAGCCACTTCCGACCCCTGGACCTTCCTAAGCATATCCAGCTCCTGATCCTTGACCTAGACCAAGCCTTGGCCTAGCACAACACTAGCCCTCACTCAAACCATTAAGATCTTAGCCCTAGACCCTGTCGGCCATCACCAAGCCTTCGACCCTTGCACCACTCGAACCCTAGGCAGCCTTGACAGATCAAATACATTAATTTAAACATCAATCATGCTTCAAATTCATCGAGGTATAAAAATCTAGTCATGCATGCAATAATATGAATGATTGTGCATTCAAATGGAAACTTATATATGCCTTCTTTTAGATGACTTACAATACTTGCTTCCTAGGCTTCAAGGGGGATTGAGGAACAGCAGAAAACCTCTTAATTACTTGGAGAAGAGCTTGAAAATGGAGAATTGTGGGGGGGGGGGGGGGAGGGGGGGTTGAGTGGGGAGAAACTAGGGTTCTACTTGTTTTTTTATTTTTTGTTTGTTTGAAAGTGATTTGTGTGTGTAAGTGAAAGGGGGGAACAAAAATCTCATGATTTAAATGGGTATATTGTGTTTAAAAGATTGTATAAAGGATGCAGGAAAGTCGCTAAAATAAAAATCCTTCTTTCTTTAATTCAAAGATTTCAAATTTATGGTGGGATTTGGGAGGGAAGTCTTGATTTTTTTGGTAGAATTATAGGTGTATAAAAGTTTTCATTCACTGATAAAAGTAGTACTTACTTTAAAATTTATTATTGAATGAACTCCCTAATCTCACGAAATTTTCTAATTTTGAAGATATTTAAAAGAATAAATAGACTTTTAAAATTTATCACTATATAAAAAAAATCTAAGTCATACGGAGTGATCTGAGGGATTAATAAAATCGACTTTACCTCGGTGTTTTTGTCTCCTCCTGTTAGGCCATAAACTTCTAAACCAAAATTCTAAAAGAAATAATCGTTAAATCATTCAAATAAATTTCATGGTAAAATAATGAAATAAAATTAATACTACGAATAGAAATAAAACACTAAGGAATGCGATTTAGGTAGGAAAATTTTCGGGTGTTACAATACTCTCCCCCTTAACAAGAATTCCGTTCTCAAAATTTGAAAACTTACTAAAAAGCTCCGGGTAGCGCTCGTTGATATTGGCTTCTACCTCCCATGTAGATTCCTCCTTGGAGTGGTTCAGTCACTTGACCTTGACCATGGGAATGGTCCGACTGCGTAGCTTTCGATTCTCTCTGTTTAAGATCTGAGTGGCTCGCTCATCAAGAGTCAACTGTGGCGATAGCTGCAGTGGCTCGAAGCTCAGAACATGCGAGGGGTTCGGTACGTACTTCCTAAGCATGGAGATGTGAAAGACGTGCCATGCCTATGGAGGCCTCCTCCAATATAATGACTCGTAGCGTGCCAGGCCTATGGAGGCCTGAAAGTTATTGTTATACGCGAGCTCTACTAGAGGCAGCTTGGCTTCACAACTTCCCTGAGAGTTGATGGCGCATGCTCTCAATATATCCTCTAGTATCTGATTCACCCACTCAGTCTGCCCATATGTTTGAGGGTGAAATCAGTTTTGAACTATAGCTTTGTCCCAAATAAAAAGTGAAGGCTCATCCATAAAGCCGTTGTAAAGTGCGTATCTGTATCAAAAATTATCAAAACTGGTATCCCGTACAACCTGACAATCTCCAGAATGTACAACTCTGCATACTGCATCATAGTGAAAGTGGTCTTCGAAGCCATAAAATGTGCCGATTTGGTGAGTCCATCCACAATCACCCATATAGAATTCAACCCTCTGATAGTCCTCGACAGTCCCACAATGAAATCCATCAAAATATTCTCCCACTTCCACTCACGAATAGGGAGTGGCTTCGGCAGCCCAACGGGTCTCTGATGCTCCAATTTCACTCGTTGGAAAGTCAGGCTCTATGATACAAAGCGAGCAACATCTCTCTTCATCACTGGCCACTAGTACAACAACAGTAAATCCTTTTATACGTTTTTTACTCCTTGGGTGGATAGAGTACGGAGACAATTGTGCCTCAGTCACAATTTCAGTCCTCAAATAATCTGTTCTAGGAACCCAAAAGCGACCTTTGTACCTCACCATGCCATCCTCCACGGTATATAACCTCAGATCCTTAAACTCATCCCTCAATCTCCACTTCTGCAGCTGTTGGTCAACTGCTTGTCTGTTGCGTAAGCGGACTCTCAAAGTGACTTGCACTGTGAGCGTTGAAACTCTAGGGCCACCTTCCCCAGTATAAACTCCAAGCCGAACCTCTTAATCTCTGTCTGTAGAGTCATCTGAACTGATGCTTTCCTACTCAATGATCGTGACAACATTAGCTTTCCTTGGGTGGTAGCTAATGTCATAATTGTAGTCCTTCACCAGCTCTAGCCATCTCCTATGACACATATTCAAATTCTTTTGCGTAAAGAAATACTTAAAACTGGTGATAAGTGCAGATCTTACATTTCTTGACATATAGGTAATGCCTCCATTGTGAGGATTCAGATTTAGATTAGTGATTAATTGTATTGATTGGGATTAATCGTGTATAATTTGAGGGTTTTACGAAAGAAATCTGATTTCCTATTGAATTCAGACGTTGCTCTAGTTTTTTACAAAAATCAATCGCAGCAGTATTGTAGCTTGCGTCTGGATGGATTTCTAAATTAAGTCGTTGCGTTTGTGTTGCGTCTGGCAGTCATTGCGTTTGTGTTAGTTGCAACTGGTAGTAGGCGCGCACAAATACAAGGATCAACGAGGAAGTGCCACGTGTTGGTTACTATTATGCACGAGGGAACCAGTCGCGGGAGTTGTTCCTTGTGCAGCTGTTGGTTTTTATGCGTCGACTGGATTTGATGACATGGGCGCTGTGACGTCGTTTGATTAAGTTAAACGCCGTGTTTTGAATGTTGCGACTGGGTGACCAGCTGTGGATTTGAGGAACCAGTCGAGGGAGCAACGCGACGTCGTTTTGATAAGTTGAAACGCTGCGTTGCGAGGTTTGCGGCTGGTATTGCGTTTGTGTTAGTTGCAACTGGTAGTAGGCGCGCACAAATACAAGGATCAACGAGGAAGTGCCACGTGTTGGTTACTATTATGCACGAGGGAACCAGTCGCGGGAGTTGTTCCTTGTGCAGCTGTTGGTTTTTATGCGTCGACTGGATTTGATGACATGGGCGCTGTGACGTCGTTTGATTAAGTTAAACGCCGTGTTTTGAATGTTACGACTGGGTGACCAGCTGTGGATTTGAGGAACCAGTCGAGGGAGCAACGCGACGTCGTTTTGATAAGTTGAAACGCTGCGTTGCGAGGTTTGCGGCTGGTTCCAGTTGTGAGGAATCTACCATCTTTTGGTTTAGCTTGCGTTTGGGTTATTTAGCGCCTTGCGACTGGTAGTTGTTGCGAACGTATTTGCTACCAGCTGTTGGAGTGAGACGGCGACGTTTTGTTTAGTTGCGTCTGGTTGTTGCGACTGGATTGTTGAGTCTGGATTGAAATTAAGGGCAACGACTGGTTGCTGATATTAGACTTCTACTGTTAACGACGACTGGATTCATGAGCAGCAGTCGAAGAGATTTGAGATGTATATATAGAGGTGTTGATCGACACTTAGAATAATTGGGAGCCAGATATTTCTTATCTCTTCTTTTCCAAACCCTCGTCGAGATACTGTTCACCGTGACTTTCCACCGCCGATTTCCATCGCATCCAGCCTTTGTTTTTGACGTTGTTGGTGGAGCTGGACTCCTTGAGACTTGCTCTTTCCATTGATGCTAGTTTGTAAGCTAGGAGCGGCGAGTTGAGAAATCCCGTAGGCCCTGCTCGTTCGTGAATTGCTGATTTCGTTGAGCAGATTCAACAGTTGTTTCTTTTGAGCTTTTGGGTGAGCAATTCTTGTAGTTTGAGCTCGGTTTTTAGTAGTTAATGCCTGCGTGGAAGTGTAGGATCGAAGTATGCTTCTGGCCGTAGGATTAGCGTGATTGTGTAGCTGAATTGAGCTAAGATATTAGCTATGTTGTAACATTGTTTATCTGCTTTGATAGCTCTTCGTACTGAGGCTTGACCTCGTACTTGTTTTCCTGCTTTTGTTATTTGGGTCTGCGTTGCCCATTTGCAGGAGTTTCAGGTAACCTAGCTGGGCAGAGTGGAAGTTCAGCTGGTCCATCCCCGCGTCCCTGAGTCCCAGTCTATTTATGATATGTATTGAACCGGGGGATGCCCCGTGTTATCATGTATTGGGGATCTGTATTTTGAATTGATTTTATGTGGTTACTTGTTGTATGAGTTTGAGTTAACTCATATTTTGAGTATTGAATATTTTGAATGTATGATTTGAAGTTCATTGTATTTCGAAAAATTTTAAGCCCTGATTTTAAGCTTTCGTGTTTATGCGCTTATTATGTGTTAATTGTTAGTTATTAGCACGGGGCCTGACATTTTTGGTATCAGAGCTTAAACTAGGATAAGCTCGATTTCTTTTGATCACACTCGAGTCTAGGCACAGAGTTTTGATTTGATTTTGATTGCCTCTGTGACTTATATGATCTATTATCTGTCTTGTTGTTCTATCTGCTGTGAGATCTTACCTCTAGGCTTGTTTAGATGCCGCCGAGACGAGGAGGAGGTAGGAGGACTAGACGTTATACGATGCTCACTTGGGATGCTTTCTGTGAGGCTTTTCGACGCGAATACACTCCAGAGTCCTACTTCGCTAGCCGGGAGCGTGAGTTTGATAATTTGAAGCAGGGTGATATGCGTGTGGCCGAGTATGCGAGGCGGTTTTCTGCGCTTCTAGTGTACATGCCAGTCGTGGCAAACCAAGAGCGAACGAAGAGGAACAAGTTCTTGAAGGGCTTGAGACCTGACCTTTATCGGATGGTGCTGTCTGGGTCCCCGGCGACTTTTATGGAAGCTGTGAACAATGCAGTGGATATCGAGGAGAGTTGATGTATCCCGAGGCTCCAGTGCATCAGACGACCGTGCATGCTTCTCAGCCAGCTCAGGCGGTGTCGCAGTCGTATCAGTCTCCTCAGGGGTCACAGCAGTCGAGTCGCCAGCAGTTTAGACCTAGAGGGAAGCAATTCAAGAAGAAGGGCCATTCGAGTTCTTCTGGTTCCGTGAGCTCTGGTTCTGGCAGTGGTTCTGGTAGCGGTTCTGGAGGGGGATTCTGTAGTCAGTGCGGAGGGAGACATGAGACTTCGCAGTGTCGAGGAGTCCGAGGACTCTGCCATCTTTGTGGTCAGCCGGGAGACTTCGCTAGAGCGTGTCCTTCGATTGGAGGGCGGTCTACTGGTCAGTCGCAGCAGGGTTCCGCTAGTGGTTCTTCTCAGTGACAGCAACCTTTTGCTCAGTCCCAGCGATCTGGTTTTCAGCCTCGTGAGCCTTCACGTTTTGCAGGACCTTCCCGACCCCCGTTTCAGATTCCCCAGCAGGCGCAGGCGAACGCCTTGACGGGAGATCAGGCTGAGGAGACTCCGGGCATGGTTATTAGAGGTACATGCTCTATTTATGATTATCCTGCGAGAGTTTTGTTTGACACTGGTGCATCACACTCTTTCATATCTGAGATGTTTGTGTTTGAGCGTGGGTTGAGTTCTTCCCCACTGTGTGATGTTGTTTCTGTGTCCACCCCGGCTGGTGTGAATCTGTGGTCTTGAGAGGTGGTGGTAGATTGCCTGATTAGGTTTGATGAGCATGTTTTGGTGACCAATTTGATTGTGTTGGGGATTAGAGATTTCGACTGTATTTTGGGAATGGACGTGTTATCTAGCTATAAGGCTACCATTGATTGCTTCCATGGTGTGGTGAGATTTCGCCCTGATACGGGTGAGAGGTGGGATTTCTATGGCACGGATTCGAGGTCGAAGATTCCCCTAGTGTCCGCTATGGAGATGTTTAGCTTTCTATCGCTAGGTAATGCAGGGTTCATGATCTACGCACTTGATAGTTCCCAGGAGCAGAGATTAGAGTTTCCCGACATCCCCGTTGTTCGAGAGTTTCCCGACGTGTTTCCAGATGAGATTCCTGGATTCCCTCCTCGACGTGAGATCGAATTCAGTATTGAGTTGGTGCCTGGTACCGCCCCGATTTCTAGAGCTCCTTATCGGTTGGCGCCCGCAGAGTTGAAAGAGCTGAAGGAACAGTTGAGCGATCTCTTAGAGAAAGGCTTCATCAGACCGAGCATGTCGCCTTGGGGAGCATCGATTCTCTTTGTGAAAAAGAAAGATGGCACTATGAGGATGTGCGTGGACTTCAGACAGTTTAATAAGGCCACAGTGAAGAACAAGTATCCTCTACCGAGGATTGATGACTTGTTCGATCAGTTGCAGGGATCGGTGGTTTACTCGAAGATTTACTTGCGCTCTGGTTATCACCAGTTGCGAATTAGAGACGCTGACGTGGCAAAGACAGCCTTCCGAACTCGATATGGGCATTTTGAGTTTCTTGTCATGCCTTTTGGATTGACGAATGCCCCTGCTGTCTTTATGGATTTGATGAATCACGTCTTCAGCGAGTATATCGATCGGTTCGTTATCGTCTTCATAGATGACATCTTGGTGTACTCGAGGAGCAAGAGAGAGCACAAGGAGCATTTGAGACTTGTATTGTAGAGATTGAGAGACTCGCAGCTCTATGCCAAATTTAGCAAGTGCGAGTTTTGGCTCGACAGGATTATCTTTTTGGGTCACGTGATTTCGGCACAAGGGATTTCTGTAGATCCGAGCAAGGTCGAAGCAGTGCTTAACTGGGAGAGACCTCGAAACGTTTCAGAGATCCGTAGTTTCTTGGGATTGGCCGGCTACTATAGGCGTTTCATTGAGAAGTTTTCTTCGATAGCCAGGCCTATGACGCAATTGACTCAGAAAGATAAGAGATTTGTATGGACGGATGAGTGCGAGTACAGTTTTCAGACGCTGAAGGAGAAGTCGACTACTGCTACTATCCTGGCCCTACCGTCTGGCTCCGGAGGATTTGTTGTGTGCTCCGATGCTTCTCTGAATGGATTAGGGTGTGTTTTGATGCAGAACGGGTACGTGATTGCGTATGCGTCTCGACAGCTGAAGCCTCACGAGACGAGGTACCCGGTTCATGATTTGGAGTTGGCTGCGATAGTGTTTGCCTTGAAGATTTGGCGAGATTCAGTATCAGCCTGGGCGAGTGAACTTGGTAGCAGACGCTCTAAGTCGAAAGACCCAGCCTGATATGTTAGCATCCTTGAGTATTTCGAAAGTTCATGAGGAGTTGAGTACTTCTGGTTGGCGATTCTAGCCGGGTGATCAGTATTTCTTTGTTTCTTCTCTTCAGGTGGAACCGCAGATTGTGATGAACATCAGGGAGGCACAGAGGACCGACCCCTATATCCATGAGTTGAGGATTAAGGCGCAGTCAGGTCAGTCTGATGATTTCTCTGTTGCTGCTGATGGATGTTTGAGGTTCAGAGGGAGATTAGTAGTTCCTAACCTGATTGATCTGAAGGAGACCCTCATGAATGAAGCACATTGTAGTCGGTACAGTGTGCATCCAGGCGAGCGAAAGATGTACCATGCCTTGAAGTCTCACTACTGGTGGGCAGGTATGAAGAGCGACATTTCGGCTTTTGTTGCTAGATGTCTGAATTGCCAGCAGGTCAAGGCTGAGAGGATGAGACCTGGTGGTTTGCTGCAGAGCTTGGAGGTGCCCCAATGGAATTGGAAGCACATCGCCATGGATTTCGTGACCCATCTACCTCGATCGAGTAGGGGATGCGATGCGATTTGGGTTGTGATTGATAGACTTTCGAAGTCAGCCCATTTCATTCCCTATGATGTGAGGTGTTCGATGAAAAAGATGGCGAAATTGTACATCGACCATGTGGTTAGATTGCATGGAGTTCCGGTTTCGATAGTGTCTGACAGAGATCCGAGGTTCACTTCTCGCTTTTGGAAGAGTCTGCAAGCAGCAATGGGTTCGAGATTGGCGATGAGCACAACCTTGTTGGGGATCCGGATCCGCCCCCCGGCGAGGCAGCGGAAGAACAAAGAATAAAGGCCGGGAGACGATCAATACGAAAAATAGAATTCATAATTCAACATACATAGGGCGTTCAAAACGAATACCTTGCTGGCACTTGTGCCTGGATCCAACAGGAATTACAAGAACCCGGCACTTCTGGGTAGATTGCGGTAGATATCGCCAATCCGATCCACGACCAGAACCGAGACTCCTTCGTCAGGCTGCACTAGAAGCACTGACGAATTCTGCACGAACGGATTCTCCTCGAAAAACTAGGCCGGAACGATTTCCGGCGAAGCGGCGAGCGGCGGCGGGCGGCGCACGGCGGCGTGAGTTGAGAGAGGAGGGGGCGGCGTTTTCTAGGTTTAGGGTTAATCAAGTGTTGTGTTAGGTTATGTCATGATCCTATATTAAATAGAATAGGTGATGGACTTGGATCCGGCCCAACGGGCCCGGGTCCAACGGATGAACATGCATTTCATCTCCATCACCGAGACTTCACCATAACTCCGATCGCCGATCAGATCGGACCAATCGACTCAGTTTCCGAAAATGAATAATATGATCTGAAAAACCATTTTTCAGAACCCCAGTGCAAAATGACCGTTTTGCCCCTCAACAGCGGGAAACCTCGGTTTGACCCTTGTTGACTTTTAGGAAGTCGCACTTCCCGAAATCCTATTCTCGTGCTCAACACATTGAGCTGAGTATCCGTGCGGGAATCTCGAATCTAGTACTTGTGTGACCCTCAATGGTTCAGGGATACAGCTAGCCGTGGGCCCACAACCATTGCGGCTCCGGAATCACAATTCCGGACTTGCCCAACGGATCAAGGTAAAGCGTCTAGCAACATCGCCACATGATCCCCTAGGTATCACTGATAGTGCCTGCAAGAACCAGTCGGTCGTGGTTAGCGTACAGTACG
>KV005842.1:254198-269058 GCA_001598015.1 Dorcoceras hygrometricum
CTCCGGTAGAGAGAATGGATGTGGTCATAGCTCGGTTTCAGAGGATGAATCCTCCTGTCTTCAATGGCGATGAGTCGAGTGAGGATGCGGATTCTTGGCTCCATAGTGTCATACATCTTTTTGATCGAGCTCAGTATGACGACGATCTCCGATTGAGGTTGGTGACCCTGTTGTTGAGGAAGTCCGCAGAGCGTTGGTGGCGAGGTACGTCTAGTACCTTACTCGAGACTGGTGTTGGTATTACTTGGGACAGTTTCTACCAGGTCTTCAGGCAGGAGTATGTCCCCGACTCCTATGTAGCTGCCCGTGAGCGGGAGTTTGAGTTCTTGGAGCAGGGTTCGTTGACTATGCGCGAGTATGCTCGCAAGTTTTCTGCTTTGTTGGCTTATGTTCCGCATGTTGCTGGCCGGGAGAGGGCCAAGAGTACCAGGTTTGTGGAGGGCTTGAATGGAGAACTGTACCAGATCGTTTTGACAAGCAAGCCCAAGTCGTATGCTGAGGCCGTGGATACTGCCCACTGTTGTGGATCCGGATCCGCCCCCCGGCTAGGCAGCGGAAGAACAATAGAAAGGGGCCGGGAGACGATCAATACGAAAACAACAATTCCTAATTGTCATACATAGGATGTTTAAGCGGGTTACCTCGCTGGCACTTGTGCCTGGCTCCAACCGGTATTACAATAATCCGGCTCTTCTCGGTAGATTGCGGTAGATTATCGCCAATCCGGTCCACGACCAGATCCGAGACTCCTTCGTCGGGCTGCACTAGAAGCGCTGACGAGATCAGCACGAACGAATACTCCTCGAAAAACTAGGCCGGAACAATTTCCGGCGAAGCTCGTCGGCGGCGGCGGCGGCGCGTTGGGCGGCGGCGGCGGCGGCTTGTGAGTGAGGAGGGGGGGCGGCCAAAATAGGTTTAGGGTTTTTGAGTTGAGTGTAGAGAGTGTTGTTATGAAGTCTAATAATCACAATTAAATAGAGTGTTGGACTTGGACCGGCCCAACGGGCCCGGGTCCAACAATGAACATTCAGTTCATTTCCACCACCGAGACTTCATCGTAACTCCGATCGCCGATCAGATCAGACCGATCGACTCAGTTTCCAAAACTAAATAATATGATCTGAAAAACCATTTTTCAGAACCCCAGTGCAAAAAGACCATTTTGCCCCTCAACAGCGGGAAACCCCGGTTTGACCCCTGTTGACTTTTAGGAAGTCGCACTTCCCGAAATCCTCTTCTCGTGCTCAACACATTGAGCTGAGTATCCGTGCGGGAATCTTGAATCTAGTACTTGTGTGACCCTCAATGGTTCAGGGATACAGCTAGCCGTGGGCCCACAACCAGGTATCACTGATAGTGCCTGCAAGAACCAGTCGGTCATGGTTAGCATACAGTACGGTCCTTTCAATCCATATATCCCGATCAGATCAACGACCATTGGTAAATCGAGAGTCGCAGTAGATCCGATAGCCATGCATACATCTTGGAGATCGAATAGTGACATCACGAGTGTAACTAGGTAAACACATTTACCTAAAACACTTCTAGTACTCTGGCCAGAGATTTATACACTATTATCCCCTCAGATAGCATAGGATATCCACGCATGTCTGCGAGCGGTGAATCCTCGACAACGATGCATCGACTCCTACACGCATCGGGGTCTCACCCAATCCCGACGCCTTGTGACCCCAAATGAGTCGGCAAACGGGTCAAAGTGAGACGCCTATCATGTAGAGTCTCAATGACGTTTCGAGTCGTGAGGACTAATCAGTACAACCAAGACCTCGGATTTATCCACTCGACAAATGGTAACCACTTGGAAAGTCTGAAGGAGGGTAGTTCGATAGATCCTATTAGATGTGTTTCATGATAGCCGTCATACCCACTATCACATCTAACATACGCTTTAGTGCATTCTAGGTCTTTACTCAACGCAATTGTAAATCATTACACACATAATGAAAGTAAAGAATGCCATATAAGAGAATGCGAATATCATATATAAAGACTGTTTGTACAAGAGTCTATAAAACCCACACGCCACAAGTTGGCTAGTTGGGCATCTACTCTAACACTGCGCGCACGTTGCGGCGGGCGATGCTCGCATGTCGTGCACGCCGTTGCGCCCGCTGGCCGGCACCCGTGCACGCACGTCACGCACGGTTGTGCGTGCAACCACCGCCCCACCTGCACGAACTGGTCGCGGTGGCCGCCCCCGTGCGCATAGGAGCGCGCACAGCGTGCAGCACGATTGTTGCCCGCGTGCGGGCGGCGGGGCACCGCCTGTTCGGCGATTCCGAAGTGGAGATGCGGCAGCGGTTTTTTATTTCTAGGGTTTTTTTGGGCCTGTCCCGGGCGGCACGAGGTTTTTTTGGGCCAATACTTGATATTGGGCTTTTTGGTCGGACCAAAATTAATTTTTTGAAAATTTTGTGATATTGGACATAAAGTTATTTTGAGCCCAAAATTGATGCAATTTTTATTAACAAAATAAAATTTTATTTATAAAATATGATTTTATATTTGAAATGTAATTTTGTTGAATAAAATCAAATTTGATTTGATTATTTTATTTATGTCAATTAATTGAGATAATTGAATAGATAATGTTTGGGATGATCGAGAGTCGTGCCCATTGTGTTAGGTGTATGCTAGGTTTTACGATTCTTGGTTGTAATATTTTTGAATTCATTTCAAAGTGGGCTTGGTTTATGGACCGTTTCCGCCCCTTTAAAATTTATCCCTATTTGTCATGGTTATTTAAATGTAAATATTAGATTTAGTGGGAGGATAATTTTGAAGATGGTGGAGATGATGATCAAAGATATTGAGACCGAAGACTTGTAAAAATGGAAGCTTATGTGATAGGATTGCATTTGCATACTGCATGTCACCTAGGATTTGACCTAGATCCGTGCTTGGAAACCACGGATCGCATAGCTCTCGTTTATCGATCATCCCAATTATATATGTGATATATATCTGTTGAATCCGAGATTTTAAATTTGATTAAAAATTATTGTGACATAATTTCAAATTAAAATCCCTCATTTTAAATTTGATTTAAAATTCATATCAAGATTAAAAGGTTCATGATAAGATCATGAAACTAAATGGAATTTAAATATTATTTAAAATTTCCTGCCTTCCATCAACAATGGGTGTACGTCGATGCTACCCGCATACATAGCCCGGTTCATATTATTGGGGGGGTTCTGTGTGTCGGAAAGCTTTACACGTCATTGACACTTGCTGTGAGTTGGTTGGAACTTCCTTTAACGTTGGCTCATATTATTGGGGACATTAAGGGGACCGTCCATCACAACTCAACATTGATGGATCATCTTGACACGTGATAGTAATCGACGTCATATTATTGGGCCCTTACTGGACGTGAGGTAAATACATGGAGGTTGAACCTTTTGCAATTGGCCTCTACCTTTTGAGGGTCATGGTTGGCTGATATTATTCGGGACCATGATTTCTTGATTGGACTCTGTGTACCCACTAAGGAAACTTGCTTTCTCAATTTCATTAGAGGGTGGTGAAATCGTTAAAATAGTGGGAGGGTAATTCATAAAACTAAATGACCATGTTTTATGTCTTAGCATTTTTCATGAATAGTTGGTAATGCATGTCTGTTTTTCTTTTCAAAATAAACTGCTTTCATTATGTCTTCGATCAAAAATCCACTTGCTGCTATACTGGATAGCAACAAGTTCACTGGCTTAAACTACCAAGATTGGCTTCGAAATCTCAATATTGTCTTGGCTTCAGAGAAACTACTCTACACGCTAGAGAAGAGCCCTCCGAAGGAAGCCCCTGTCAATGTCAGTCCAGAGGAGCTGACAAAGCTGAATAAATGGTGGGATGACGAGCTTAAGGCACGGTGCTATATGATGGCATCGATGTCCAACGAAATGCAGCGGCGCTTTGAGAAGACTGTGTATGCTGCTGACATACACCTTCATCTCAAGGAACTGTATGGGGAGAACTCTCGGACTGAGAGGTTCACTACTGTCAAGGAGCTCATGATGAGCCGCATGCGCGAGGGGACTTCGGTCCGCGAGCATGGGGTCCGTATGATTGGGCGCATTGAGAAGCTAGTAGGCCTTGATATCACACTTCCACATGAGCTATCTGTGGATCTGATTCTCCTCTCCCTGCCTGCTGCATTCGACCACTTTGTGGTCAACTTCAACATGAACAAGCTGGAAGCCACCCGTGAAGAGGTGGTAAACATGCTTGTCGTGTTTGAGGGGACCATAAAGAGGGACAAGCCCGTCCTACTTTTGGGCTCTTCTTCCACTGCGAAGAATGGGCCCAAATGCAAGCTAAAGAAGCGTTGTGCCCCTGAGAACGAGGGAAAGCCCACCAAGAAGCCTAAGGCAAGGGCCTCAAAGCCGGACAAAACTGAGGATGTTTGCCACCACTGCCAAAAGCCTGGGCACTGGAGGAGGAATTGTAAGGATTACCTCGAGCAGTTGCGAACTGCAAAAGGTATGTTCTACATTGAAATAAATATGTCTCTTAACTCGAATTCTTGGGTACTTGATACCGGATGTGGATCTCTTATCTACAATGACTTGCAGGTAATGACAAGAAGTCGGCATCTTAGAGAGGTTGAGACCCACTTGAGGCTTGGAAATGGAGCAAGGGTTGCGGCCGTAGCTATAGGAGATGTTTATTTGTTTCTGTCTTCAAATTTTAAGTTGTTGTTGAGATACGTTTTATTTGTTCCTGAATTAATAAAGAACATCATTTCCGTTTCTATGCTTGATAGTGATGGATACTCTTGTCATTTTGCCAATTCGATTTGCAATATTTACAAGAATTAATGTTTAATTGGAATTGGGGAACGAGAAAACGATCTATACGCCTTAAAATTGAGAGAAGTTCCAACTCGCGATGTGGAAACACACACAACAACAATAAAAGGAAAAACGGTAGTTTGAACCCGGCACAACTTTGGCACGCTAGGCTAGGTCATGTTTCCTTAAATAGGATGAACAAGTTTATTAGGAGTGACATGTTTAATATGTCTGATATTAACTCCTTACCAACTTGTGAGTCTTGCCTCAAGGGAAAAATGACAAAATTGCCCTTCACGGGCACGCCTGAACGTGCTCAAGGCCTATTGGATTTGATCCATACTGATAATAGGATGAACAAGTTTATTAGGAGTGACATGTTTAATATGTCTGATATTAACTCCCTACCAACTTGTGAGTCTTGCCTCAAGGGAAAAATGACAAAATTGCCCTTCACGGGCACGCCTGAACGTGCTCAAGGCCTATTGGATTTGATCCATACTGATGTATGTGGCCCACTTAGCATTGGTACTAAGTCCGGTCATACCTACTTCATCACCTTTACTGATGATCACTCTAGGTATGGGTACTTGTACTTAATGAAGCACAAGTTTGAATCATTTGAAAATTTCAAAGAATTCAAGGCTGAAGTAGAAAATCAATTGGGAAGGGGTATTAAAACACTACGATCCGATCGAGGTGGAGAATACTTGAGTGCCGAGTTTCAAGACTATCTTAAAGAGAATGAGATTCTCTCACAGTGGACCCCTCCGGCCACACCACAGCTCAACGGTGTAGCGAAGCATCGTAATCGAACCTTGATGGACATGGTTCGATCTATGATGAGTTTCACTGAACTTCATACCTCGTTTTGGGGCTATGTGCTCGAAATGGTGGTAATATTGTTGAACAATGTCCATACCAAGGCAGTGGATAAAACTCCATATGATATATGGATGGGCAAGCCACCAAAGTACTCATACTTGAGGATTTGGGGATGTCCTGCTTACGTGAAGCAGACAGTGGGAGATAATCTGGATAATAGATCCATCTTATGTTACTTCATTGGGTATCCTAAGAATTAAATTGGATACCACATCTACTATCCCAATTAAAAAAAAGTGTTTGTCTCTAGAAATGTCACCTTTCTGGAAAGGGAATTTCTACTTGATAGAAAAGGCAAGATAGTAGAACTCGAAGAGGTTCGAGAACCATCTGAAGTACCAAGTGAATCTCCCGCACCTCAAGAGCCAATACTTGAAATGGACACACCTAGGAGATCTGAAAGGGTTCCTAGGGCTCCTGTTAGATATGGTTTCCTCCTTGAAGATGATCAAAGTGATCAAACCATTGGATGTGATCCAAGAACCTTCAAGGAGGCAATTTTTGATACTGATTCTAATTTGTGGCTTTAAGCAATGCAATCTGAGATTGACTCAATGCATTCAAACCACGTTTGGACTCTTGTTAATCCTCCCGAAGGAATAGTTCCTATTGGGTGTAAATGGATATACAAGAGAATACTTGGGCCTGATGGTAAGGTACTGACCTACAAGGCGCGACTGGTCGCGAAAGGTTTCACTCAAAGACAAGGTGTTGACTATGATGAAACCTTCTCACCAGTCGCAATGTTCAAGTCAATTAGAATCCTACTAGCCATAGCCGCATGGTACGACTATGAGATATGGCAATGGATATGAAAACTGCGTTCCTTAATGGAAACATTAAGGAAGAGATCTATATGACGCAGCCTGATGGTTTCACATCTGTAGGAAATGAGCATAAAGTATGCAAACTTCAGAGATTGATATACGGTCTCAAACAAGCATCGAGAAGTTGGAACCTGAGATTTATGAAACAATTAAAGAATTGGGTTTCATCAAGAATCCTGAAGAGCCATGTGTATAAGAAGGTAGTTAAAAATGATGTGACATTTCTTGTACTTTATGTTGATGACATTCTACTCATTGGGAATGATGTAGGAATGCTGCAGTCAACTAAAGTATGGTTGTCTAGTAGATTCTCGATGAAGGACATGGGTGAAGCATCCTATATTCTAGGAATACAGATCTATAGAGATAGATCGAAAAGGATGCTCGGACTCACTCAAGCAACCTACATCGATACCATACTTAAAAGGTTCTCCATGGAAGAGTCCAAGAGAGGACACCTACCTATGTGCCATGGGGTCACTCTATCTAAGTCTATGGGTCCAAAGACTGATGAGGAGATAGAGAGTATGACACGTGTGCCATATGCCTCGGCAATAGGTAGTATTATGTATGGTATGATCTCAACTAGACCATATGTCGCATATGGTCTGAGTGTCACGAGCCGCTACCAAGCCAACCCCGGCCAAATGCATTGGAAGGATGTGAAATATATTCTTAAGTACTTACGAAGTACTAAGAATATGTTCATAGTCTATGGGGGTGGTGAACTGAAATTTGAAGGCTATACTGATTCAAGATTCCAATGCAATGTGGATGATTCGAAGTCAACCTCTGGATTTGTATTCATGCTCAATGTTGGTGCTGTCTCTTGTAAAAGTTCCAAGCAAGACACCATCCTGGATTCAACCACTGAGGCTAAGTACATTGCGGCATCAGCTGCTACTAAAGAGGCGTTTTGGATAAGAAATTTCATCCAAGAGTTGGGCGTAATCCCCGAAGGAGTTGGTCCAGTCCCGGCGTACTGTGACAACACAGGTGCCGTTGCGCAAGCAAAGGAACCTAGGTCTCACCAAAGATCCAAACATATACTGAGGAAATACCACATAATCCGGGATATTGTGGCTAGAGGTGACATAGCAGTTGAGAGAGTCGCCTCTACAGACAACATTGTTGATCCACTTACGAAGCCCTTTCCAGGTCCGTTTGAAAAACATCGCGAAACAATGGGACTACGTCTGATGAGTAGTTGGCTTTAGGGCAAGTGGGAGATTGTTAGAGTAGGTGCCCAACTAGCCAACTTGTGGCGTGTGGGTTCTTGTTGACTCTATGTAAAACGATCTTTATTTATGAAATTCGTATTCTTTTATGACATTCTTTATCTTCATTATTTTATAATGTTAACAATTGTGTTGGATAAAGACCTAGAATGCACCATAGTGTATGTTAGATGTGATAGTGGATGTGATGGCTATCAAGAAACACATCTAATAGTCACTGTGTATTCTAAAATTGTTCCTAGTCCATTGGGCCGCCAAAATGAGTATAGGCCGCCCTAGTTTCAGACTAGCATCTGCGATGTGAAGTACCACGTTTCATTGGTAGGGAACATTGTGATGTTCTGAGCATGCAGATGGATGGTTTGCCTGGAAAACTATCGAGCTACCCTCGTTCGAATTCTCCAAGTGGTTACCATTTGTCGAGTGGAGAGTCCGAGGTCTTAGTTGTATGGATTAGTCCTTACTATTCGAAACATCATTGAGACTCTACATGATTAGTCACCTCACTTTGACTCGTTTACCGACTCCGTGAGGGTCATCAGGTGTCGAGATTGGGTGAGGTCACGAATCATGTGGGAGTCGATGCCTTGTTGTGGAGGATTCACCGTTGGCCCTAGTGTATGGATACCCTATGTTATCTGAGAATATAATAGTGTGACAAATCTCTGGCCAGAGTACTCTTGTGCTTTAGTGTAAATGAGTTTATACTTGTAGCACTCACGATGTCGCTATTCTGATCTCCAAGATGTATGCATGGCTATCGAATCTTTAACGACTCTCGATTTACCAATGGTCGTTGATTCGATCGGGATATATGAGTTGAAAAGACCGTACTATACGCTAACCATGACCGACT
Organism: Dorcoceras hygrometricum; assembly: GCA_001598015.1. Classification (NCBI taxonomy): domain Eukaryota; kingdom Viridiplantae; phylum Streptophyta; class Magnoliopsida; order Lamiales; family Gesneriaceae; genus Dorcoceras; species Dorcoceras hygrometricum. Next base: position 262,819 of record KV005842.1, read on the forward strand.
GGTTCTTGCAGGCACTATCAGTGATACCTAGGGGATCATGGGGCGATGTTGCTAGATGCTTTACCATGATCCGATGAGTTAGTCCGAAAATGTGGTTTCGGAGTTGTTGAGATTGAATTCCCTCTATACATGTGCAATGACTAGTTATTCGATCAATAACCAGTGCTAGAGGGTGTAACCAGATCGAATGACATGACGTAGGATTCAGCCAGAAGTTGAAGCCGGGTTCGCAAGATCAGGCTGGTTTCAGCTTGAGTTAAAACCAGCCCGATACAACGCGAGCACTAAACATGCTGATTCCAGTGGGAAGACTAGAACCAGCTCGACACTTTGGCCGAACGATCTGGTTAACTTAACTTGAGCTGCAATAGCTCAGTGTTCTTGAATACTTTGTGCATCGAGATACAGATTGAGTAATGTAAATAAAACATGTGGAAATAACTCAAACTGCACTATATCGTTCGAATCCCAATTAAACAGTTATAAACGCGTAAGAAATTATATGATGCGTATGAGTTTATATACTGAAAACAATAAACAAAGATACTCTGAATTTGTTTCTGGAAGTTCGGAGCTCAATCTCCTACATCTCCCCTTCTTCCGACACGGGAAGGATCCACTAGAAGGCTTTGATTAAAACGGCCCTCGCTGCAACCCACTCTCTATGACCAGCTGCCGCAAGAACTCCTAGCTTCTACCATTGCACACCAGCCCCGCGGTCTGTGTGACTAACTTCACTTCTTTTACGCCTCAGTGAGAAAGGCTACAAGGACTTGTTTAACGTCTTTGTCCAAAGACTACACAATGACTTGTGTTTATGATTCACTCATCTATAAATTAAGCTCTCAGCTATCAAATGTGAGTGAATCTGTGTGTGAGAATTATACAGTGTATGCTTACTCTCGAATGTATTCTCACACACTGGGAAGTGCTCCTCTTCGAGCTGGTTTTCTGCTATCTTCGCATGGTTGTGTAGTAGACTTGATTAATCTATTTTTGCTCATGCACACCGCTGTACTTTTCATCTTTTGCTGCTCATATATATAGCCTCTGTGCAGATTTAATCCGTTGGACACAAAGCATATAGACGTTGTAAAGGCTTCTGAAAAGTTCTGTCATGGTTGTACTTTGTGTCCTTTGCAATTAATGCTTTTGTTGACTTTAAGCTCTCTTCGTTAAATGCGCTGCAGCCTTTTCTGAAATTTTAGCTCTGTGAATTTGTTCTTGATGTGAACAGGACTCATCAAATCAGTTTGAACAACGTTAATTCATTTTCACAGTATTTGTGTTCAAACTGCTTTGCTTTGAGCTGGTCGCTGAACTTTGAGCTGGTTTCTGCACTTCCCACCGTCCAGCTGATTGTTCGGGCTGGTTTGACTTTGACCACAGCACTCCAAGCTGGTTGCTGAACTCTGGACTGGTCTCTACTAGCTGGTTTCTGAGCTGGTTTTCACTGATCTTGTTTTCCAGCTGGTTTCCTTCCCAGCTGGTTTCTTCTTTGCAGAACCACTCTTCGATCTGGTTGTCCTTAGCTGGATCAGCTCGAGTGTCCCATCACTGTATCAGCTAAGTTGTCCTATGCTAGATCAGCTTGGACGTCCCCTTACTGTTCTAGCTTGGACTACTCCTTAATCTGCACTGCTATCTGCTCTCAATCAATCTGCTATCAGTTCTTTGTTCCAGCTTGCTTCTGAGCTGCTACATTTCTCTTCATCCAGCTCCCAGGGACCGAGATGAGCTTGCATATTTTCGCCCGAGACCCGTGCTTCCCCCTCCAAAACGGTCCAACGAGCAAGACTCATCAACTTCGTTCATGACCTAAGCCTCTTTTCGGCCAAATTCCTTAGATTAGGCCTTCAAAATTGCGTTTTAATTTTCAGCTCAACCTGCGCACTTAAGTTAAATCCTTAGTAAAATAGTAACAGATTTTGTGTGAATCAAAACTTAGATTCTGATCGTTAAAAACAGATCCAACAATCTCCCCCTTTTTGATTGACACAAAATATGGATAAACATATGCATGTATGTTTATTCTCAAAACTATTTCTCCCCCTTTTTGTGGGAATCAAAAAGAGTTAGAAACCTTGTCTCCTCCTTAATATTTAAAACAAAACTCCCCCTCAACAAAACATGGGGTAATTTTATTTTTGAAATAAAATGATTTTATGCTTGGGAAGACAGTTTGTCGAAAGCTTTGTGTATGCATGAATTTTGAAAAGTCAATGCCACTTAAAAATTCTCATATATATGGATCCGAGGAGCATCAAGAAACATTCCTCCCCCTATCCATATGCCGAGGTTTGAAAACCTTAAATTTTTAGCACAGACAGGCTTACGAACGGATATCAGAGCATAAACTGTTTAAAAACATTTTTCGAAGAAAATGCACTATTCAAGAACAACCCGCTCTGATACCACTTGTTGGGATCGAATTCCCTCTATACATGTGCAATGACTAGTTATTCGATCAATAACCAGTGCTAGAGGGTGTAACCAGATCGAATGACAAGACGCAGGATTCAGCCAGAAGTTGAAGCCGGGTTCACAAAGATCAGGCTGGTTTCAGCTTGAGTTAAAACCAGCCCGATACAAGGCGAGCGCTAAACATGCTGATTCCAGTCGGAAGACTAGAACCAACTCGACACTTTGGCCGAACGATCTGGTTAACTTAACTTGAGCTGCAATAGCTCAGTGTTCTTGAATACTTTGTGCATCGAGATACAGATTGAGTAATGTAAATAAAACATGTGGAAATAACTCAAACTGCACTCTATCGTTCGAAGCCCAATTAAACAGTTATAAACGCGTAAGAAAATATATTATGCGTATGATTGTAAATACTGAAAACAATAATGAAAGATACTCTGAATTTGTTTCTGGAAGTTCGGAGCTCAATCTCCTACATCTCCCATTCTTCCGCCACGAGAAGGATCCACTAGAAGGCTTTGATTACAACGGCCTGCGCTGCAACCCACTCTCTACGACCAGCAGCCGCAAGAACTCCTAGCTTCTACCATTGCACACCAGCCCCGCGGTCTGTGTGACTAACGTTACTTCTTTTACGCCTCAGTGAGAAAGGCTACAAGGACTTGTTTAACGTCTTTGTCCAAAGACTACACAATGACTTGTGTTTATGATTCACTCATCTATAAAATTAAGCTCTCAGCTATCAAATGTGAGTGAATCTATGTGTGAGAATTATACAGTGTATGCTTACTCTTGAATGTATTCTCACACACTGGGAAATGCTCCTCTTCGAGCTGGTTTTCTGCTATCTTCGCATGGTTGTGTAGTAGACTTGATTAATCTGTTTTTGCTCATGCACACCGCTGCCCTTTTCATCTTTTTCTGCTCATATATATAGCCTCTGTGCATATTTAATCCGTTGGACACAAAGCATATAGCCGTTGTAAAGGCTTATAAAAAGTTCTGTCATGGTTGTACTTTGTGTCCTTTGCAATTAATGCTTTTGTTGACTGCGCTGCAGCCTTTTCTGAAATTTTAGCTCTGTGAATTTGTTCTTGATGTGAACAGGACTCAGCAAATCAGTTTGAACAACGTAAATTCAATCTTCACGGTATTTGTGTTCAAACTGCTTTGCTTTGAGCTGGTCGCTGAACTTTGAGATGGTTTCTGCACTTCCCGCCGTCCAGCTGATGGTTCGGGCTGGTTTGACTTTGACCACAACACTCCAAGCTGGTTGCTGAACTCTGTACTGTTCTCTACTAGCTGGTTTCTGAGCTGGTTTTCACTTATCTCGTTTTCCAGCTAGTTTCCTTCCCAGCTGGTTTCTTCTTTCGCAGAACCACTCTTCGATCTGGTTGTCCTTAGCTGGATCTGATCGAGCGTCCCATCACTGTATCAGCTAAGTTGTCCTATGCTAGATCAGCTTGGGCGTCCCCTTACTGTTCTAGCTTGGACTACTCCTTAATCTGCACTGCTACCTGCTCTCAATCAATCTGCTATCAGTGCTTTGTTCCAGCTTGCTTCTGAGCTGCTACATTTCTCTTCATCCAGCTCCCAGGGACCGAGATGAGCTTGCATATTTTCGCCCGAGACCCGTGCTGCCCCCTCCAAAACGGTCCAACGAGCAAGACTCATCAACTTCGTTCATGACCTAAGCCTCTTTTCGGTCAAATTCCTTAAATTAGGCCTTCAAAATTGCGTTTTAATTTTCAGCTCAACCTGCGCACTTAAGTTAAATCGTTAGTAAAATAGTAACAGATTTTGTGTGAATCAAAACTTAGATTCTGATCTGTAAAAACAGATCCAACAATCTCCCCCTTTTTGATTGACACAAAATCTGGATAAACATATGCATGTATGTTTATTCTCAAAACTATTTCTCCCCCTTTTTGTGGGAATCAAAAAGAGTTAGAAACCTTGTCTCCCCCTTAATATTTAAAACAAAACTCCCCCTCAACAAAACATGGGTAATTTTATTTTTGAAATAAAATGATTTTATGCTTGGGAAGACAGTTTGTCGAAAGCTTTGTGTATGCATGAATTTTGAAAAGTCAATGCCACTTAAAAGTTCTCATACATATAAATCCGAGGAGCATCAAGAAACATTCCTCCCCCTATCCATATGCCGAGGTTTGAAAACTTCAAATTTGTAGCACAGACAGGCTTACGAACGGATATCAGAGCATAAACTGTTTAAAAACATTTTTAAAGAAAATTCACTATTCAAGAACAACCCGCTCTGATACCACTTGTTGGGATCAAATTCCCTCTATACATGTGCAATGACTAGTTATTCGATCAATAACCAGTGCTAGAGGGTGTAACCAGATCGAATGACAAGAAGCAGGATTCAGCCAGAAGTTGAAGCCGGGTTCGCAAAGATCAGGCTGATTTCAGCTTGAGTTAAAACCAACCCGATACAAGGCGAGCGCTAAACATGTTGATTCCAGTCGGAAGACTAGAACAAGCTTGACACTTTGGCCGAACGATCTGGTTAACTTAACTTGAGCTGCAATAGCTCAGTGTTCTTGAATACTTTGTGCATCGAGATACAGATTGAGTACTGTAAATAAAACATGAGGAATAACTCAAACTGCACTCTATCGTTCGAATCCCAATTAAACAGTTATAAACGCGTAAGAAAATATATGATGCGTACGAGTTTAAATACTGAAAATAATAAACAAAGATACTCTGAATTTGTTTCTGGAAGTTCGGAGCTCAATCTCCTACATCTCCCCTTCTTCCGCCACGGGAAGGATCCACTAGAAGGCTTTGATTACAACGGCCCGCGCTGCAACCCACTCTCTACGACCAGCAGCCGCAAGAACTCCTAGCTTCTACCATTGCACACCAGCCCCGCGGTCTGTGTGACTAACTTCACTTCTTTTACGCCTCAGTGAGAAAGGCTACAAGGACTTTTTTAACGTCTTTGTCCAAAGACTACACAGAGAGTGTTTGATTTGATTCACTCATTTTCTGTTTCGCTCAACTCTCGAATATATGAGTGAATGGTAAAAAAAATAACTTGAGCTGCAATAGCTCAGTGTTCTTGAATACTTTGTGCATCGAGATACAGATTGAGTAATGTAAATAAAACATGTGGAAATAACTCAAACTGCACTATATCGTTCGAATCCCAATTAAACAGTTATAAACGCGTAAGAAATTATATGATGCGTATGAGTTTATATACTGAAAACAATAAACAAAGATACTCTGAATTTGTTTCTGGAAGTTCGGAGCTCAATCTCCTACATCTCCCCTTCTTCCGACACGGGAAGGATCCACTAGAAGGCTTTGATTAAAACGGCCCTCGCTGCAACCCACTCTCTACGACCAGCAGCCGCAAGAACTCCTAGCTTCTACCATTGCACACCAGCCCCGCGGTCTGTGTGACTAACTTCACTTCTTTTACGCCTCAGTGAGAAAGGCTACAAGGACTTTTTTAACGTCTTTGTCCAAAGACTACACAATGACTTGTGTTTATGATTCACTCATCTATAAAATTAAGCTCTCAGCTATCAAATATGAATGAATCTGTGTGTGAGAATTATACAGTGTATGCTTACTCTCGAATGTATTCTCACACACTGGGAAGTGCTCCTCTTCGAGCTGGTTTTCTGCTATCTTCGCATGGTTGTGTAGTAGACTTGATTAATCTGTTTTTGCTCATGCACACCGCTGCGCTTTTCATCTTTTGCTGCTCATATATATAGCCTCAGTGCAGATTTAATCCGTTGGACACAAAGCATATAGCCGTTGTAAAGGCTT
>KV005842.1:269921-280089 GCA_001598015.1 Dorcoceras hygrometricum
CTGCTCTCAATCAATCTGCTATCAGTGCTTTGTTCCAGCTTGCTTCTGAGCTGCTACATTTCTCTTCATCCAGCTCCCAGGGACCGAGATGAGCTTGCATATTTTTGCCCGAGACCCGTGCTGCCCCCTTCGAAACGGTCCAACGAGCAAGACTCATCAACTGAGTTCATGACCTAAGCCTCTTTTCGCCCAAATTCCTTCGATTAGGCATTCAAAATTGCGTTTTACTTTTAAGCTCCACCTGCGCACTTAAGTTAAATCGTTAGTAAAATAGTAACAGATTTTGTGTGAATCAAAGTTTAGATTCTGATCTGTAAAAACTGATCCAACAATCTCCCCATTTTTGATTGACACAAAATCTGGATAAACATATGCATGTATGTTTATTCTCAAAAATATTTCTCCCCCTTTTTGGAATCAAAAAGAGTTATAAACCTTGTCTCCCCCTTAATATTTAAAACAAAACTCCCCCTCAACAAAACATGGGGTAATTTTATTTTTGAAATAAAACAATTTTATGTATGGGAAGAATTTGTCGAAAGCTTTGTGTATGCATGAATTTTGAAAAGTCTATGCCACTTAAATATTCTCATACATATGGATCCGAAGAGCATCAAGAAGAATTCCTCCCCCTATCCATATGCCGAGGTTTGAAAACTTTAAAATTTGTAGCACATACAGGCTTAAGAACGGATATCAGAGCGTAAACTGTTTAAAAACATTTTTTGATGAAAATGCACTATACAAGAACAACCCGCTCTGATACCACTTGTTAGGATCGAATTACCTCTATACATGTGCAATGACTTGTTATTCGATCAATAACCAGTGCTACAGGGTGTAACCAGATCGAATGACAAGACGCATGATTCAGCCAGAAGTTGAAGCCGGGTTCCCAAAGATCAGGCTGGTTTCAGCTTGAGTTAAAACCAGCCCGATACAAGGCGAGTGCTAAACATGTTTATTCCAGTCGGAAGACTAGAACCACCTCGACACTTTGGCCGAACAATCTGGTTAACTTAACTTGAGCTGCAATAGCTCAGTGTTCTGTATTACTTTGTGCATCGAAATACAGATTGAGTAATGTAAATAAAACATGTGGAAATAACTCAAACTATACTCTATCGTTCGAAGCCCAATTTAACAGGTATAAACGCGTAAGCAAATATATGATGCGTATGAGTGTAAATACCGAAAACAATAAAGAAAGACGCTGAATTTGTTTCTGGAAGTTTGGAGCTCAATATCCTACATCTCCCCTTCTTCCGCCATGGGAAGGATCCACTAGAAGGCTTTGATTACAACGGCCCCCGCTGCAACCCACTCTCTACGACCAGCAGCCGCATGAACTCATAGCTTCTACCATTGCACACCAGCCCCGGAGACTGTGTGACTAACTTCACTTCTTTTACGCCTCAGTGAGAAAGGCTACAAGGACTTGTTTAACGTCTTTGTCCAAAGACTACACAATGAATTGTGTTTATGATTCACTCATCTAAACAATTAAGCTCTCAGCTATCAAATGTGAGTGAATCTGTGTGTGAGAATTATACAGTGTATGCTTACTCTCGAATGTATTCTCACACACTGGGAAGTGCTCCTATTCGAGCTGGTTTTCTGCTATCTTCGCATGGTTGTGTAGTAGACTTGATTAATCTGTTAGGACTTGTTTAACGTCTTTGTCCAAAGACTACACAATGAATTGTGTTTATGATTCACTCATCTAAACAATTAAGCTCTCAGCTATCAAATGTGAGTGAATCTGTGTGTGAGAATTATACAGTGTATGCTTACTCTCGAATGTATTCTCACACACTGGGAAGTGCTCCTATTCGAGCTGGTTTTCTGCTATCTTCGCATGGTTGTGTAGTAGACTTGATTAATCTGTTTTTGCTCATGCACACCGCTGCGCTTTTCATCTTTTGCTGCTCATATATATAGCCTCAGTGCAGATTTAATCCGTTGGACACAAAGCATATAGCCGTTGTAAAAGCTTCTGAAAAGTTCAGTCATGGTTGTACTTTGTGTCCTTTGCAATTAATGCTTTTGTTGACTTTAAGCTCTCTTCATTAAATGCGTTGTTTCTGAAATTTTAGCTCTGTGAATTTGTTCTTGGTGTGAACAGGACTCAGCAAATCAGTTTGAACAACGTAAATTCAATCTTCACAGTATTTGTGTTCAAACTGCTTTGCTTTGAGCTGGTCGCTGAACTTTGAGCTGGTTTCTGCACTTTCCCGCCGTCCAGCTGATGGTTCGGGCTGGTTTGACTTTGACCATAGCACTCCAAGCTGGTTGCTGAACTCTGGACTGGTCTCGACTAGCTGGTTTCTGAGCTGGTTTTCACTGATCTTGTTTTCCAGCTGGTTTCCTTCCCAGTTGGTTTCTTCTTTCGCAGAACCACTCTTCGATCTGGTTGTCCTTAGCTGGATCAGCTTGGGCATCCCATCACTGTATCAGCTAAGTTGTCCTATGCTAGATCAGATTGGCGTCCCCTTACTGTTCTAGCTTGGACTACTCCTTAATCTGCACTGCTATCTGCTCTCAATCAATCTGCTATCAGTGCTTTATTCCAGCTTGCTTCTGAGCTGCTACATTTCTCTTCATCCAGCTCCCAGGGACCGAGATGAGCTTGCATATTTTCGCCCGAGACTTGTGCTGCCTCCTCCGAAACGGTCCAACGAGCAAGACTCATCAACTTAGTTCATGACCTAAGCCTCTTTTCGGCCAAATTCCTTCGATTAGGCCATCTAAATTGCGTTTTACTTTTCAACTCAACCTGCGCACTTAAGTTAAATCATTAGTAAAATAGTAACAGATTTTGTGTGAATCAAAACTTAGATTCTGATCTGTAAAAACAGATCCAACAATCTCCCCCTTTTTGATTGACACAAAATCTGGATAAACATATGCATGTATGAAAATATTTCTCCCCTTTTTGTGGGAATCAAAAAGAGTTAGAAACCTTGTCTCCCCCTTAATATTTAAAAAAAAACTCCCCCTCAACAAAACATGGGGTAAATTTATTTTTGAAATAAAACGATTTTATGCATGGGAAGACAGTTTGTCGAAAGCTTTGTGTATGCATGAATTTTGAAAAGTCTATGCCACTTAAATATTCTCATACATATGGATCCGAGGAGCATCAAGAAGCATTCCTACCCCTATCCATATTCCGAGGTTTGAAAACGTTAAAATTTGTAGCACAGATAGGCTTACGAACAGATATCAGAGCGTAAACTGTTTAAAAACATTTTTCGAAGAAAATGCACTATTCAAGAACAACCTGCTCTGATACCACTTGTTGGGATCGAATTCCCTCTATACATGTGCAATGACTAGTTATTCGATCAATAACCAGTGCTAGAGGGTGTAACTAGATCGAATGACAAGACGTGGGATTCAGCTAGAAGTTGAAGCCGGGTTCGCAAAGATCAGGCTGGTTTCAGCTTGAGTTAAAACTAGCCCGATACAAGGCCAATGCTAAACATGTTGATTCCAGTCGGAAGACAAGAACCAGCTCGACACTTTGGCCGAACAATCTGGTTAACTTAACTTGAGCTGCAATAGCTCAGTGTTCTTGAATACTTTGTGCATCGAGATACAGATTGAGTAATGTAAATAAAACATGCGGAAATAACTCAAACTGAAATCTATCGTTCGAAGCCCAATTAAACAGTTATAAACGCGTAAGCAAATATATGATGTGTATGAGTGTAAATACTGAAAACAATAAAAAATATACGCTGAATTTGTTTCTGTAAGTTCGGTGCTCAATCTCCTACATCTCCCCTTCTTCCGCCATGGGAAGGATCCACTAGAAGGCTTTGATTACAACGGCCCCCCATGAACCCACTCTCTACGACCAGCAGCCGAAAGAACTCCTAGCTTCTACCATTACACATCAGCCCCGCAGACTGTGTGACTAACTTCACTTCTTTTACGCCTCAGTGAGAAAGGCTACAAGGACTTGTTTAACGTCTTTATCCAAAGACAATGACTTGTGTTTATGATTCACTCATCTAAACAATAAGCTCTCAGCTTTCAAATGTGAGTGAATCTGTGTGTGAGAATAATATAGTTTATGCTTACTCTCGAATGTATTCTCACACACTGGGAAGTGCTCCTCTTCAAGCTGGTTTTCTGCTATCTTCGCATGGTTGTGCAGTAGACTTGATTAATCTGTTTTTGCTCATGCACACCGCTGCGCTTTTCATCTTTTGCTGCTCATATATATAGCCTCTGTGCAGATTTAATCCGTTGGACACAAAGCATATAGCCGTTGTAAAGGCTTCTGAAAAGTTCTGTCATGGTTGTACTTTGTGTCCTTTGCAATTAATGCTTTTGTTGAGTTTAATCTCTCTTCATTAAAAGCGCTGTAGCCTTTTTTGAAATTTTAGCTCTGTGAATTTGTTCTTGATGTGAACAGGACTCAGCAAATTAGTTTGAACAACGTTAATTCAAATCTTCACAGTATTTGTGTTCAAACTGCTTTGCTTTGAGCTGATCGCTGAGCTTTGAGCTGGTTTCTTCACTTCCCACCGTCCAGCTGATGGTTCGGGCTGGTTTGACTTTGACCATAGCACTCCAAGCTGGTTGCTGAACTCTGGAATGGTCTCTACTAGCTGGTTGCTGAGCTGGTTTTCACTGAGCTTGTTTTCCAGCTGGTTTCTTCTTTCGCAGAACCACTCTTCGATCTGGTTGTCCTAAGCTGGATCAGATCGGGCGTCCCCTCAATGTATCAGCTAAGTTGTCCTATGCTAGACCAGCTTGGACGTTCCCTTACTGTTCTAGCTTGGACTACTCCTTAATCTGCACTGATATCTGCTCTCAATCAATCTGCTATCAGTGCTTTGTTCCAGCTTGCTTCTGAGCTGCTACATTTCTTCCACCTCCCAGGGTCCGAGATGAGCTTGCATATTTTCGCTCGAGACCCGTGCTACCCCCTCCGAAACGGTCCAACGAGCAAGACTCATCAACTTTTTTCATGACCTAAGCCTCTTTTCGGCCAAATTCCTTCGATTAGGCCTTCAAAATTGCGTTTTACTTTTCGTTAGTAAAATCGTAACAGATTTTGTGTGAATCAAAACTTAGATTCTGATCTATAAAAACAGATCCAACAATCTCTCCCTTTTTGATTGACACAAAATCTGGATAAACATATGCATGTATGTTTATTCTCAAAATATTTCTCCCCCATTTTGTGTGAATCAAAAAGAGTTAAAAAACATTGTCTCCTCCTTAATATTTAAAACAAAACTCCCCCTCAACAAAACATGGGGTTATTTTATTTTTTAAATAAAACGATTTTATGCATGGGAAGACAGTTTGTCGAAAGCTTTGTGTATGCATGAATCTTGAAAAGTCTATGCCACTTAAAAATTCTCATACATATGGATCCGAGGAGCATCAAAAAGCATTCCTCCCCCTATCCATATGCCGAGGTTTGAAAACATTAAAATTTGTAGCACAGACAGTCTTACGAACGGATATCAGAGCATAAACTGTTTAAAAACATTTTTCGAAGAAAATGCACTATTCAAGAACAACCTGCTCTGATACCACTTGTTGGGATCGAATTCCCTCTATACATGTGCAATGACTAGTTATTTGATCAATAACCAGTGCTAGAGGGTGTAACCAGATCGAATGACAAGACGCAGGATTCAGCCAGAAGTTGAAGCCGGGTTCGCAAAGTTCAGGCTTGTTTCAGTTTGAGTTAAAACCAGCCCGATACAAGGCGAGAGCTAAACATGCAGATTCCTGTCGGAAGACTAGAACCAGCTCGACACTTTGGCCGAACGATCTGGTTAACTTAACTTGAGCTGCAATAGCTCAGTGTTCTTGAATACTTTGTGCATCGAGATATAGATTGAGTAATGTAAATAAAACATGCGGAAATAACTCAAACTGCACTCTATCGTTCGAAGCCCAATTAAACAGTATAAACGCGTAAGAAAATATATGATGCGTATGAGTGTAAATACTGAAAACAATAAAGAAAGATACGCTGAATTTGTTTCTGAAAGTTCGGAGCTCAATCTCCTACATCTCCCCTTCTTCCGCCATGGGAAGGATCCACTAGAAGGCTTTGATTACAACGGCCCCCGCTGCAACCTACTCTCTACGACCAGCAGCCGCAAGAACTCCTAGCTTCTACCATTGCACACCAGCCCCGCGGTCTGTGTGACTAACTTCACTTCTTTTACGCCATAGTGTGAAAGGCTACAAGGACTTGTTTAACGTCTTTGTCCAAAGACTACACAATGACTTGTGTTTATGATTCACTCATCTAAAAAATTAAGCTCTCAGCTATGAAATGTGAGTGAATCTGTGTGTGAGAATTATATAGTGTATGCTTACTCTCGAATGTATTCTCACACACTGGGAAGTGCTCCTCTTCGAGCTGGTTTTCTGCTATCTTCGCATGGTTGTGAAGTAGACTTAATTAATCTGTTTTTGATCATGCACACCGCTGCGCTTTTCATCTTTTGCTGCTCATATATATAGCCTCTGTGCAGATTTAATCCGTTGGACACAAAGCATATAGCCGTTGTAAAGGCTTTTGAAAAGTTCTGTCATGGTTGTACTTTGTGTCCTTTGCAATTAATGCTTTTGTTGACTCTAAGCTCTCTTCATTAAATGCGCTGCAGCCTTTTCTGAAATTTTAGCTCTGTGAATTTGTTCTTGATGTGAACAGGACTCAGCAAATCAGTTTGAACAACGTTAATTCAATCTTCACAATATTTGTGTTCAAACTGCTTTGCTTTGAGCTGGTCGCTGAACTTTGAGCTGGTTTCTGCACTTCCCACCGTCCAGCTGATGGTTCGGGCTGGTTTGACTTTGACCATAGCACTCCAAGCTGGTTGCTGAACTCTGGACTGGTCTCTACTAGCTGGTTGCTGAGCTGGTTTTCACTGAGCTTGTTTTCCAGCTGGTTTCGTCTTTCGCAGAACCACTCTTCGATCTGGTTGTCCTAAGCTGGATCAGCTCGGGTGTCGCCTCAATGTATCAGCTAAGTTGTCCAATGCTAGACCAGCTTGGACGTCCCCTTACCGTTCTAGCTTGTACTACTCCTTAATCTGCACTGATATCTGCTCTCAATCAATCTGCTATCAGTGCTTTGTTCCAGCTTGCTTTTGAGCTGCTATATTTCTCTTCATCCAGCTCCCAGGGTCCGAGATGAGCTTGCATATTTTCGCCCGAGACCCGTGCTGCCCCCTCCGAAACGGTCCAACGAGCAAGACTCATCAACTTTGTTCATGACCTAAGCCTCTTTTCGGCCAAATTCCTTCGATTAGGCCTTCAAAATTGCGTTTTACTTTTCAGCTCAACCTGCGCACTTAAGTTAAATCGTTAGTAAATAGTAACAGATTTTGTGTGAATCAAAACTTATATTCTGATCTGTAAAAATAGATCCAACAATCTCCCTATTTTTGATTGACACAAAATCTGGATAAACATATGCATGTATGTTTATCTCAAAAATATTTCTCCCCCTTTTTGTGGGAATCAAAAAGAGTGAGAAACATTGTCTTCCCCTTAATATTTAAAACAAAACTCCCCGTAAACTAAACATGGGGTAATTTTATTTTTGAAATAAAACGATTTTATGCATGGGAAGACAGTTTGTCGAAAGCTTTGTGTATGCATGAATTTATAAAAGTCTATGCCATTTAAACATTCTCATACATATGTATCCGAGGAGCATCAAGAAGCATTCCTCCCCCTATCCATATGCTAAGGTTTGAAAACTTTAAAATTTGTCGCACAGACAGGCATATGAACGGATATCAGAGCGTAAACTGTTTAAAAACATTTTTCTAAGAAAATGCACTATTCAAAAACAACCTGCTCTGATACCACTTGTTGGGATCGAATTCCCTCTATACATGTGCAATGATTAGTTATTCGATCAATAACCAGTGCTAGAGAGTGTAACCAGATCGAATGACAAGACGCAGGATTCAGCCAGAAGTTGAAGCCGGGTTCACAAAGATCAGGCTGGTTTCAGCTTGAGTTAAAACCAGCCCGATACAAGGCGAGCGCTAAACAAGCTGATTACAGTCGGAAGACTAGAACAAGACACTTTAACCGAACGACCTGGTTAACTTAACTTGAGCTGCAATAGCTCAGTGTTTTTGAATACTTTGTCCATCGAGATACAGATTGAGTAATGTAAATAAAACATGCGGAAATAACTCAAACTGCACTCTATCGTTCGAAGCCCAATTAAACAGTTATAAACGCGTAAGCAAATATAAGATGCGTATGAGTGTAAATACTGAAAACAATAAATAAAGATACGCTGAATTTTTTTTCTAGAAGTTCGGAGCTCAATCTCCTACATCTCCCCTTCTTCCGCCACGGGAAGGATCCACTAGAAGGCTTTGATTACAATGGCCCCCGCTGAAACCCACTCTCTACGACCAGCAGCCGTAAGAACTCCTAGCTTCTACCATTTCACATGAGCCCCGCAGAATGTGTGACTAACTTCACTTCTTTTACGCCTCAGTGAGAAAGGCTACAAGGACTTGTTTAACGTCTTTGTCCAAAGACTACACAATGACTTGTGTTTATGATTCACTCATCTAAACAAATAAGCTCTTAGCTATCAAATGTGAGAATTATATAGTGTATGCTTACTCTCGAATTTATTCTCACACACTGGGAAGTGTTCCTCTTCGAGCTGGTTTTCTGCTATCTTCGCATGGTTGTGCAGTAGACTTGACTAATCTTTTTTTCCCATGCACACCGCTGCGCTTTTCATATTTTGCTGCTCATATATATAGCCTCCGTGCAGATTTAATACGTTTGACACAAAGCATATAGCCGTTGTAAAGGCTTCTGAAAAGTTCTGTCATGGTTGTACTTTGTGTCCTTTGCAATTAATGCATTTGTTGACTTTAATCTCTCTTCATTAAATGCGCTGCAGCCTTTTCTGAAATTTTAGCTCTGTGAATTTGTTCTTGATGTGAACAGGACTCAACAAATCAGTTTGAACAATGTTAATTCAATCTTCACAGTATTTTTGTTCAAACTGCTTTGCTTTGGGCTGGTCGCTGAACTTTGAGATGGTTTTTGCACTTCCCGCCGTCCAGCTAATGCTTTGGGCTGGTTTGACTTTGACCATAGCACTCCAAGCTGGTTGCTGAACTCTGGACTGGTCTCTACTAGCTGGTTGCTGAACTGGTTTTCACTGAGCTTGTTTTCCAGCTGGTTTCCTCTTTGGCAGAACCACTCTTCGATCTGGTTGTCCTTAGCTGGTCAGCTCGGGCGTCCTCTCACTATATCAGCTAAGTTGTCCTATGCTACCATCTTGGGTGTCCCCTTACTGTTCTAGCTTGGACTACTCCTTAACCTGCACTGCTATCTTCTCTCAATTAATCTGCTATCAGTGGTTTGTTCCAGCTTGCTTCTGAGCTGCTACATTTCTCTTCATCCAGCTCCCAGGGTCCGATATGAGCTTGCATATTTTCGCCCGAGACCCGTGCTGCCCCCTCCAAAATAGTCCAACGAGCAAGACTTATCAATTTCGTTCATGATCTAAGCCTCTTTTCCGCCAAATTCCTTCGATTAGGCCTTCAAAAATTGCGTTTTACTTTTCAGCTCAACCTGCGCACTTAAGTTAAATCGTTAGTAAAATAGTAACAGATTTTGTGTGAATCAAAACTTAGATTCTGATCTGTAAAAACAGATCCAACAATCTCCCCCTTTTTGATTGACACAAAATCTGAATAAACATATGCATGTATGTTTATCTCAAAAATATTTCTCCCCCTTTTTGTGGGAATCAAAAAGAGTTAGAAACCTTGTCTCCCCCTTAATATTTTAAAACAAAACTCCCCCTCAAAAAAACATGGGATAATTTTATTTTTGAAATAAAACGATTTTATCCATGGGAAGACAGTTTGTCGAAAGCTTTGTGTATGCATGAATTTTGAAAAGTCTATGCCACTTAAAAATTCTCATACATATGGATCCGAGGAGAATCAAGAAGCATTCCTCCCCCTATCCATATGCCGAGGTTTGAAAACTTTAAAATTTGTAGCACACAAAGGCTTACGAACGGATATGAGAGCGTAAAGTGTTTAAAAAAAATTTCGAAGAAAATGCACTATTCAAGAACTACCTGCTCTGATACCACTTGTTGGATCGATTTAAGTGAGAC
>KV005842.1:300063-315967 GCA_001598015.1 Dorcoceras hygrometricum
TTATTGCACCTCAACAATCCCCCTCCCAATAATTGCACTCCTTGCAATCAATGGGAATCGAACCCGTGACCTTGGCTCTGATACCAATTGTTAGGATCAAGCTCTTACCACTAGGACAATAGTTATAGCTATTAGCCAAGGTGCAACTTTATTTTCTTATAATGTGGTAGCGCAGAGTGCACCTATTATGTGCGTTAGGGTTGGGCTGTTAGGCCCATGAGTCAGGGGATGTGCGTGTCTAACTGCTGGTGCTGTCTCAATTCCCTTAGAGATCAGTCTTACCCTTCCCCTACCGCCGGTCCTATCTCCAGCAGAGATAGTATTACCCGTTAAGATCTGGCATCACACTTTTACAGCCCACATGGCCAACCAGATCAAGCGGCGCAACGTCAGCAGCTTGACGTACGAGAACTTCCCAGGAGGTCACCCATCCCAGTACTGTTCTCACCCTTGCACGCTTAACTCAACAACAACCCAACCTATGAACTGTGGTAGCTAACCACTCGGTGCATAGGGAAATGAGAGTGCGGAATCACCGCTCGCCCTCGCATCCTGGTAAGAAAACAGAGAAACAACAACGAACAAAGGCTGCAATAGGTGAATGGAATGCGTGTATGCAACATGCTGGAACAGCAAACATATAACCATATGCAACACAACAATTACACATGGTAAGCATACACAACTCTCACACAGAGCAACAACATCACCCAGCAATCCAAATACAGCCATCTCGCAATTTATCCAAGCCAGGTTCCACGCTGAATTACAAGCTCAAGATCCGTACCTCAATTCTGTGCAATAACTACCACAACAAGGATCCCGAGAAATCTGGTTAAAACCTGCTAAACAACGAAGCATAATTCTCAGGGATGCTATCAGAAGCTCACGGCTGGGAGCCACTCTCAACCAGCAACAATTCACCCATACAACTAAATAGGAAGCTTAAACAAAGGCTAAGACTAAGATGTCAACAACAATTCGAAGTTCTACCTCAACGACACTTCACACGGCCGAAGACAGCAACTTCGCGATCTCGCTCTAGCCAACAACAGCCTCCAAGAATGGTATAGGATGGAAGAGCTTCTCAAGAGGAGTCCAACGCTACCTCGAACGTATCAAGCAAAGGCCGGCAACGACGGGAATTCATCGGAAAAGCTCACGGTGAACAGTATTAGGGTTCGAAGAACAGAGGTCGACAACCAAGATAATATTTTGCTAAGTATGGGATCTGGTGCTTGAAATCGAAGACCAAGTCTTCCTTAAATACACGCGTAAGAGCTGGTTAAAATCATCCACCGACAAAACCATTCGACGCACGCTACAAAATACAACCAGCAAATGTAAAGAAACCAACTGCTGAATCTCAAACAACGCTAATTAAAACGGTGTCGCAGCGACTTAACAAAACGACGTCGCACCGATTACGTCATCAAATCTTCCACCAGCTGGTCGCCTAAAACCATCGGCTGGTTCTCAAATCCAAAAGCTGGATTATATAACACTCAAAAACTGATACCAGAAGTTGCATTAAAACGCTGCGTTCCAACTTAATAAAACGGCGTCGCATAGCTTACGTCATCAAATCCGGTCGATAACCATCATGCAATACCAGCCGCAAGCTACAGGAAACCAGACGCAAGATACAGGAAACCAGACGCAACACTCTAAACGGCGTCGCACCAACTAATCAAAACGCTACCGTTTCCTTCGCGCTACAGGAACTTGCTGCCAACATCCAAAATAACACAAGCGCTAACAGATAACCTTACGTCATCACATCAGATTTCTAATTCAACAAATACTTCAACAACAAAGCTTACGTCAGCAATTGCGTAGCGCAACAGAAAATATGACGTCATCAAATCTACCAACAGATTCAAACTCGAAAAATTCCAAAATTTTCAGAATTGCTCTAAGTGTGAAATCTGACCCGATAATGCAACCCAAATTCACAAACAGAAATCTAAACCACCAGAAATCTCCAAAAACCGATTAATTCCAACAAATTAATCTCTTAATCACATTTCCAGGTCTCAAATTTCTCCCCCACTTAAAAGGATTTCGTCCCCGAAATCAAACAACAATCTGGAAATACAACTAAACAGCAAGGTACACAACAGAACTCTGCCTAACACAAGCCAAGAGTTCAAAATAACTGAGCAAACAACTAACACAACTAGGGAAGAGAATACAATCAAAAGCTACAAACTACTGGAAATTTATCTCAACATCTACTCAAACAGATGCGGCCACTCGCGCTGCATCTTTTCTTCAAGCTCCCAAGTAGCTTCTTTCCTGCCATGTTTGCTCCATTGCACCATTACCAACGGAATGGTCTTATTCCTCAACTGGTTCTCTTTTCTGCCAAGGATCTGCAAGAGATATTCCTGATAGCTCAACGACTGATCTAGCTCCACCTCGTCAGTCCTAAGCACATGAGATGGATCTGGCTCATACTTCCTCAACATGGAAACATGAAAGACGTCATGTAGAGAAGACAACTCTGACGACAACAACATCCGATACGCTAAAGGGCCAATCCTCTCAACAGTCTCATACGGTCCGACGTAACGAGGGGCTAACTTTCCCTTGCGTCCAAAGCGCATAACACTGCGAAACGGAGAAACTTTGAGAAATACACGACCACCAACCTGAAACTCAAGAGGTCGACGCCTCTTATTCGCATAACTGGCTTGGCAATCCTGGGCAGCTTTCATCCGCTGTCTAATAAGATCCACATGATCTTTCATTTGCTGCACAAAGTCAGGGGAGCTGCTTCTCCCCCACTTCTTCCCAACATACTGGCGATCTGCACTTCCTGCCATACAAAGCCTCAAACGGCGCCATACCAATCGTCACTTGGTAGCTATTATTATAGGAAAACTCCACTAAAGACAACGCGTCTTGCCAGATACCTCCGAAATCCAACACTACAGCTCGCAACATATCCTTCAACGTCTGGATAGTGCGCTCAGATTGGCCATCTGTCTGGGGGTGATACGCGGTGCTCATCGCCAATCTGGTACCCAAAGCTGTTTGCAAACTCTTCCAAAACCTGGAAGTAAACCTCGGATCTTGGTGGGAAATGATCAAAACAGGCACACCGTGCAGTCTAACAACAAAATCAACGGAAAGCTTCGCCATCTTATTCCACGAGAAGGTCATCCCATAGGGAATAAAATGTGCAGACTTCGACTGTCGGTCTATAACCACCCAAATATCATCGCATCATCTGCTTGAACGAGGCAGATGCGTCACGAAATCCATCGCTATGTGCTCCCAATTCCATTGGGGCACTTCTAAACTCTGCAACAGACCACCAGGTCTCATCCTCTCGATCTTTACCATCTGACAGTTCAAACAACGAGCGACAAAACCATCAACGTCACTCTTTAGGCCAGCCCACCAAAAGTGCGGCTTCGAAGCGTGGTACATCTTCCGTGCACCCGGATGAACACTATGTCTGCTACAGTGCGCTTCCCGAAGGATCTCCTCCTTCAAATAAATCAAATTGGGCACAACCAACCTGCCCTGGAAACGCAAACAACCATCGGAAGAGACAGAATAATCCTCAAGCTCGCCAGCCCTGACCTTCAACTTCAGCTCGTGGATAGACGGATCAGTCCTCTGAGCTGCTCAAATGGTAGAGACAATCTGTGGCTCCACTTGGGCAGACTGCGTCACGAAATCCATCTCTATGTGCTCCCAATTCCATTGGGGCACTTCTAAACTCTGCAACAGACCACCAGGTCTCATCCTCTCGGTCTTTACCATCTGACAGTTCAAACAACGAGCGACAAAACCAGCAACGTCACTCTTTAGGCCAGCCCACCAAAAGTGCGGCTTCGAAGCGTGGTACATCTTCCGTGCACCCGGATGAACACTATGTCTGCTACAGTGCGCTTCCCGAAGGATCTCCTCCTTCAAATAAATCAAATTGGGCACAACCAACCTGCCCTGGAAACGCAAACAACCATGGGAAGAGACAGAATAATCCTCAAGCTCGCCAGCCCTGACCTTCAACTTCAGCTCGTGGATAGACGGATCAGTCCTCTGAGCTGCTCAAATGGTAGAGACAATCTGTGGCTCCACTTGGAAAGATGAAACCACAACGCAATCCTCAGCCGGGTAGAATCCCAACCCGTAGTGTTAAGATGCTCCTGATCCTTAGAGATATACAACGACGCAAGCATCTCACTATCCTTCCTGCTCAACGCATCGGACACTACGTTCGACTTCCCGGGCTGGTACTTGATCTCACAATCAAATTCCTTTAGCAGCTCCATCCACCGACGTTGTCTCATGTTCAAGTCAGGCTGCGAAAAAAGATACTGCAAACTCTTGTGGTCCGAGTACACTACAAACTGCTCGCCATACAGGTAGTGACGCCAGATCTTCAACGCAAAGACCACCGCTGCTAACTCCAAATCATGGACTGGGTAACGAGTCTCGTGCGGTTTCAACTGCCGCGAGGCATACGCAATGACTCGACCACTCTGCATCAAAACACAATCCAATCCGTTAAGCGAAGCGTCAGAACAAACAAAGAAACCACCTGATCCGGACTGTAGAGCCAACACAGGCGCAGTAGTCAATTTCTCCTTAAGCAGTTGAAAAGCATTCTCGCAATGCTCAGTCCAAACAAAACGCTTGTCCTTCTGAGTCAATTGAGTCATCGGCTTTGCTATAGTAGAGAATCCCTCAATGAAGCGACGATAATAGCCAGCCAGACCCAAGAAACTACGAATCTCGGAAACATTCCTGGGACGCTCTTAGTTCAGAACAGCATCAACCTTACTAGGATCCACAGAAATCCCCTCGGCTGAAATCACATGTCCCAAGAATACGACGCGATCCATCCAGAACTCGCACTTGGAGAACTTAGCATACACTGCTGGTCTCTCAGCGTTTGAAGGACAATACGCAAATGCTCCTTGTGCTCCAAAGGAGTCTTCGAATAGACTAAGATGTCGTCGATGAACACGATCACAAACTGATCAATAAACTCGTGGAAAACTCTTTTCATCAGATCCATGAAAACTGCTGGGGCATTCGTCAATCCAAACGGCATCACCAGAAACTCAAAATACCCGTACCTCATACGAAAAGCAGTCTTCGCGACATCTTGATATCTCACTCTCAGGTGATGGCACCCTGAACGAAGATCAATCTTTGAATACACCGCAGAACCTTGCAACTGATCAAACAGATCATCGATTCTCGGCAAAGGGTACTTGTTCTTGACAGTGGCTTTGTTCAACTGGCGAAAATCAATGCACATCCGCATTGAGCCATCCTTCTTCTTCACAAATAAAATGGGCGCTCCCCACGGTGACATACTAGGTCGGATAAAACCTTTCTCCAGCAAATCATCTAACTGCACCTTGAGTTCTCTCAACTCCACAGGCGCCAGACGATAAGGAGCACGCGAAATCGGAGTTGTGCCAGGAACCAGCTCTATGCTGAAGTCAATCTCTCACCTCGGAGGGAAACCAAGAATCTCCTCCAGGAACACATTCGGGAAATGTCGCACCACAGGAACGTCATTGAGCTGCACACGGGAAGAAGAAGAAGCATCAAAAGCGGAGATCATAAAGCCAGCATTACCCAAAGACAACAAGCTGAACATCTCCATCGCTGAGACTAAGGGAATCTTCGATCTAGAATCCTGGCCATAGAAGTCCCACTTCTCGCTAGACAAAGGCCTAAAACGAACAATTCCATGAAAACAATCCACAGAGGCCCTATAGTTGGACAGCATATCCAACCCAACTATGCAATCGAAATCCCACAGCATCAATCGGATCAATTTCGCTAACAGGACATGCTCACCAAACCGCAACACACCATCTAACAAAACCTCCTGGGAGAACAGGCTCACACCACCAGGGGTAGAAACAGAAACAGCATCGCGCAAAGAAATGGTACACAGACCATGCTCAACAACAAACGAATCAGAAATAAACGAATGTGATGCACCGGTGTCAAACAACACACGTGCAGGAAAATCAAAAACAAGGAAAGTACATGTGATCACCCGACTCGGTGTCTCCTCGGCCTGCTCCCTAGTGATGGCGTTAACCTGAGCATGCTGGGGTCCAGAGAAGAAAGGCTGAGACGACTGTCCGAACCACGACGGACCAGGCTGTTGAAACGGCCTAAACTGAGTCTCACATAATCGGGACTGTTGAAACTGAGGGGAATGACCCCTAGACTGACCTCCTCGACCCTAAGGCTGGGCCGCGGTCTGCTGTGATCCAGCTGACGGACACACTATAGCAAAATGCCCGTACTTACCACTAAGGTTGCAGGAGCCCTGCACACCAACACAGTGCGTAGACGGATGCTTTCCACCGCAAAAACCACAGAACTTAGCCCGAGAACCACTGCTACTCGAGCTGCCCGAACTAGAAGAGCCAGAACCCGACTTCTTCTTGAACTGCTGGCCGCGGGGTCGAAACCTCTGACGGCCAGACTGTTGAGCCACCTGTTGTTGATGCTGCTGCTGCTGGGGATGATGGGCTGACTGGGAGGACTGGGAAGACTGCGCTCCCTGAATAGCAGGACGACTAACCTGCGCCGCCTGCTGCCTACGAGCACGAAGACTCTGCAAACCCTCCTCGATATCAATAGAAGTTTCAACTGCTTCAGCATAGCTCTTGGGTTTGCTGGTCAACACCATCTGATACAACTCTTCGTTCAAGCCCTCAATAAATCTAGTCCTCTTGGCCCTCTCCCGGCCAGAAACATGTGGAGTGTACGCCAACAGAGAAGAAAACTTCCTAGCATACTCCCGAACAGTCATGGAACCCTGCTCCAGATGGTCGAACTCCCGCTCCCTGGCGTTCACATAAGACTCGGGTACATACTCCTGCCGGAAGGTCTCGCAAAAACTGTCCCAAGAGATCCCAACACCGATCTCCAACAAGGTACTTGAAGCGCCTCGCCACCAGCGCTCTGCAGCCTTCCTGAGCAAGAGGGTCGCCAAACTCAGCCGAAGATCATCATCATACTGCACCCGATCGAAAAGACCAACGATGTTACGGAGCCACGAGTCCGCATCCTCATTGGACTCATCACCATTAAAGACTGGAGGGTTCATCCATTGAAACCGTGCTATAACAACATCCATCCGCTCCACCGGGGGAGGCAAGTCACCAACTTCCTCCTCCTCCTCCTCATGCCTACTACGGGAATGACTAGGAGCACTACACCGATCCTCGTTCTATCCTGCCGATTCCTCAAACTGCCCCTACCTCTACCACGACGTCTAGGCGTCATCTACGAAAACACTCAACAGGATCAAGCAAAACAGAACAGATACAGCATAGATAGCACATAACACAAATATGCAACATGTAATCACATAGGTCAAGCACATGCAACACACGACACTGTGCCTAGACTCAAGTGTGATCAAAGAAATTGAGCTTATCCCAGCTTAAGCTCTGATGCCAAAAATGTCAGGCCTTGTGCTCATAACAGAGTAAAAACACACAAACACATGCGGAAGCTATTAAAAAGCGGGTAAATTTTCTCTTTTGGCCTGACGATTTAAAACAATATAATTAAAATAATGCAATACTAAAAATATATCCCAGTTTATAAAATCAACAAAACAACTAATGGCTACAAACCATAACAAAACAGTATAGCATACAACCACGAGTATCAGACTCCAACCACTGGATACAATAACGAAGCACAGGGCATCCCCTGGCTAACTCAACTGATACATAATAATATGCTATATGCAACTGGGATACTCAACCACCTCCTGGGGCACCACCAGCTGGGTTAAAACCACGACCAGCTGTAAAACCTGGGTTCCCTGAAAACAACACAACAAGGAAAACAACCAAGCCTCAGAGGGACATGGGGTCAAACCCCAGTACGGAGAGCAACTATAAAACAGCAGTAAACAGCAAGAATAAAATGCAGATGCTATGCATGAGGAAGGAGACAACAGCTCAACGAAATCTGGAAAAGAATATGTGGCCACGGTGAGTGTAGGACATGTGGGTGCTACCCACTCACCCCTACTCGCCCACCCTTACCAGATGCATCAACAACCCAACCTATGAACTGTGGTAGCTAACCACTCGGAGCATAGGGGAAATGAGAGTGCGGAATCACCGCTCGCCCTCGCATCCTGGAAAGAAAAGAGAGAAACAACATCGAACAAAGGATGCAATAGCTGAATGGAATGCGTGTATGCAACATGCTGGAACAGCAAACATATAACCATATGCAACACAACAATTACACACGGTAAGCATACACAGCTCTCACACAGAGCAACAACATCACCCAGCAATCCAAACACAGCCATCTCGCAATTTATCCAAGCCAGGTTCCATGCTGAATTACAAGATCAAGATCCGTACCTCAATTCTGTGCAATAACTACCACAACAAGGATCCCGAGAAATCTGGTTAAAACCTGCTAAACAACGAAGCATAATTCTCAGGGATGCTATCAGAAGCTCACGGCTAGGAGCCACGCTCAACCAGCAACAATTCACCCATAAAACTAAACAGGAAGCTTAAACAAAGGCTAAGACTAAGATCTCAACAACAATTCAAAGTTCTACCTCAACGACACAACACACGGCCGAAGACAGCAACTTCGCGATCTCGCTCTAGCCAACAACAGCCTCCAAGAATTGTATAGGATGGAAGAGCTTCTCAATAGGAGTCCAACGCTACCTCGAACATATCAAGCAAAGGCCGGCAACGACGGGAATTCACCGAAAAATCTCACGGTAAACAGTACTAGGGTTGGAAGAACAGAGGTCGACAACCAAGATAATATTTTGCTAAGTATGGGATCTGGTGCTTGAAATCGAAGACCAAGTCTTCCTTAAATACACGCGTAAGAGCTGGTTAAAATCATCAACCGACAAAACCAGTCGACGCACGATACAAAATACAACCAGCAAATGCAAAGAAACCAACTGCTGAATCTCAAACAACGCTAATTAAACCGGTGTCGCAGAGACTTAACAAAACGACGACGCACCGCTTACGTCATCAAATCTGCCACCAGCTGGTCGCCTAAAACCATCGACTGGTTCTCAAATCCAAAATCTGGATTGTATAACACTCAAAAGCTGATACCAGACGTTGCATCAAAACGCTGCATTCCAACTTAATAAAACGGCGTCGCATAGCTTACGTCATCAAATCCGGTCGATAACCCTCGCGCAATACCAGCCGCAAGCTACAGGAAACCAGACGCAAGCTACAGGAAACCAGATGCAACACTCAAAACGGCGTCGCACCAACTAATCAAAACTCTACCGTTTCCTTCGCGCTACAGGAACTTGCTGCCAACATCCAAAATAACACAAGCGCTAACAGATAACCTTACGTCATCACATCTGATTGCTAATTCAACCAATACTTCAACAGCAAAGCTTACGTCAGCAATTGCGTAGCGCAACAAAAAACATGACGTCATCAAATCTGCCAACAGATTCAAACTCGAAAAATTCCAAAATTTCCAGAATTGCTCTAAGTGTGAAATCTGACCCGAAAATGCAACCCAAATTCACAAACAGAAATCTGAACCACCAGAAATCTCCAAAAACCGATTAATTCCAACAAATTAATCTCTTAATCACATTTCCAGGTCTCACATTGCTCATGCACACCGCTGTGCTTTTCATATTTTTCTGCTCATATATATAGCCTCTGTGCAGATTTAATCCGTTCGACACAAAGCATATAGCCGTTGTAAAGGCTTCTGAAAAGTTCTGTCATGGTTGTACTTTGTATCCTTTGCAATTAATGCTTTTGTTGACTTTAAGCTCTCTTCATTAAATGCGCTGCAGCCTTTTCTGAAATTTTAGCTCCTTGAATTTGTTCTTGATGTGAACAGGACTCAGCAAATAAGTTTGAACAACGTTAATTCAATCTTCACAGTATTTTTGTTCAAACTTCTTTGCTTTGAGCTGGTCGCTGAACTTTGAGCTGGTTTCTGCACTTCCCGTCGTCCAGCAGATGCTTCGGTCTGGTTTGACTTTGACCATAGCACTCCAAGCTGGTTGCTGAACTCATGACTGGTCTCTACTAGCTGGTTGCTGAGCTGGTTTTCACTGAGCTTGTTTTCCAGCTGGTTTCCTTCCCAGCTGGTTTCTTCTTTCGCAGAACCACTCTTCGATTTGGTTGTCCTTAGCTGGATCAGCTCGTGCGTCCACTCACTGCATCAGCTAAGTTGTCCTATGCTAGACCAGCTTGGGCGTCCCTTACTGTTCAAGCTTGGACTACTCCTTAATCTGCACTGCTATCTGCTCTCAATCATTCTGCTATCAGTGCTTTGTTCCAGCTTGCTTCTGAGCTGCTACATTTCTCTTCATCCAGCTCCCAGGGTCCATGATGAGCTTGCTTATTTTCGCCCGAGACCCGTGCTTCCCCCTCCGAAATGGTATAACGAGCAAGACTCATCAACTTTGTTCATGACCTAAGCCTATTTTCGGCCAAATTCCTTCGATTAGGCCTTCAAAATTGCGTTTTACTTTTCAGCCCAACCTGCGCACTTAAGTTAAATCGTTAGTAAAATAGTAACAGATTTTGTGTGAATCAAAACTTAGATTCTGATCTGTAAAAACAGATCCAACAATCTCCCCCTTTTTGATTGACACAAAATCTGGATAAACATATGCATGTATGTTTATTCTCAAAAATATTTCTCTCCCTTTTTGTGGGAATCAAAAAGATTTGGAAACCTTGTCTCCCCCTTCATATTTAAAACAAAACTCCACCTAAACAAAACATGGGGTAATTTTATTTTTTAAATAAAATGATTTTATGCATGGGAAGACAGTTTGTCGAAAGCTTTGTGTATGCATGAATTTTAAAAAGTCTATGCCACTTAAAAATTCTCATACATATGGATCCGAGGAGCATCAAGAAGCATTCCTCCCCCTATCCATATGCCGAGGTTTGAAAACTTTAAAATTTGTAGCACAGACAGGCTTACGAACGGATATCAGAGAGTAAACTGTTTAAAAACATTTTTCGAAGAAAATGCACTATTCAAGAACAATCTGCTCTGATACCACTTGTTGGGATCGAATTACCTCTATACATGTGCAATGAATAGTTATTCGATCAATAACCAGTGCTAGAGGGTGTAACCAGATCGAATGACAAGACGCAGGATTCAGCCAAAAGTTGAAGACGGGTTCGCAAAGATCAGGCTGGTTTCAGCTTGAGTTAAAACCAGCCCGATACAAGGCGAGCGCTAAACATGCTGATTCCAATCGGAAGACTAGAACTAGCTCGACACTTTGGCCGAACGATCTGGTTAACTTTACTTGAGCTGCAATAGCTCAGTGTTCTTGAATACTTTGTGCATTGAGATACAGATTGAGTACTGTAAATAAAACATGCGGAAATAACTCAAACTGCACTCTATCGTTCGAAGCCCAATTAAACAGTTATAAATTAGTAAGAAAATATATGATGCGTATGAGTGTAAATACTGAAAACAATAAAGAAAGATACGCTGAATTTGTTTCTGGAAGTTCGGAGCTCAATCTCCTACATCTCCCCTTCTTCCTCCACAGGAAGGATCCACTAGAAGGTTTTGATTACAACGGCCCCCGCTGCAACCCAGTCTCTATGACCAGCAGCCGACAGAACTCCTAGCTTCTAGCATTGCACACCAGCCCCACAGACTGTGTGAATAACTTCACTTCTTTTGGGTCTCAGTAAGAAAGGCTACAAGGACTTGTTTAACGTCTTTGTCCAAAGACTACACAATGACTTGTGTTTATGATTCACTCATCTAAACAATTAAGCTCTCAGCTATCAAATGTCAGTGAATCTGTGTGTGAGAATTATACAGTGTATGCTTACTCTCGAATGTATTCTCACACACTGGGAAGTGCTCCTCTTCGAGCTGGTTTTCTGCTATCTTCGCATGGTTGTGCAGTAGACTTGATTAATCTGTTTTGCTCATGCACACCGCTGCGCTTTTCATATTTTGTTGCTCATATATATAGCCTCTGTGCAGATTTAATCCATTGGACACAAAGCATATAGCCGTTGTAAAGGCTTCTGAAAAGTTCTGTCATGGTTGTACTTTGTATCCTTTGCAATTAATGCTTTTGTTGACTTTAAGCTCTCTTCATTAAATGCGCTGAAGCCTTTTCTGAAATTTTAGCTCTGTGAATTTGTTCTTTATGTGAACAGGACTCAGCAAATAAGTTTGAACAACGTTAATTCAATCTTCACAGTATTTTTGTTCAAACTTCTTTGCTTTGAGCTGGTCGCTGAACTTTGAGCTGGTTTCTGCACTTCCCGCCGTCCAGCTGATGCTTCTGGCGGGTTTGACTTTGACCATAGCACTCCAAGCTGGTTGCTGAACTCTGGACTGGTCTCTACCAGTTGGTTCCTGAGCTGGTTTTCACTGAGCTTGTTTTCCAGCTGGTTTCCTTCCCAACTGGTTTCTTCTTTCGCAGAACCACTCTTCGATCTGGTTGTCCTTAGCTGGATCAGCTCGGGCGTCCCCTCACTGTATCAGCTAAGTTGTCCTATGCTAGACCAGCTTGGGCTCCCCCTTACTGTTCTAGCTTGGACTACTCCTTAATCTGCACTGCTATCTGCTCTCAATCAATCTGCTTTCAGTGATTTGTTCAAGCTTGCTTCTGAGCTGCTACATTTCTCTTCAACCAGCTCCCAGGTCCGAGATGAGCTTGCACATTTTCGCCTGAGACTCGTGCTGCCCCCTCCGAAACGGTCCAACGAGCAAGACTCATCAACTTTGTTCATGACCTAAGCCTCTTTTCGGCCAAATTCCATCGATTAGGCCTTCAAAATTGCGTTTTACTTTTCAGCTCAACCTGCGCAGTTAAGTTAAATATTTAGTAAAATAGTAACAGATTTTGTGTGAATCAAAACTTAGATTCTGATATGTAAAAACAGATCCAAAAATCTCTCCCTTTTTGATTGACACAAAATCTGGATAAACATATGCATGTATGTTTATTCTCAAAAATATTTCTCCCCCTTTTTGTGGGAATCTAAAAGAGTTAGAAACCTTGTCTCCCCCTTAATATTTAAAACAAAACTCCCCCTCAACAAAACATGGGGTTATTTTATTTTTGAAATAAAACGATTTTATGCATGGGAAGACAGTTTGTCGAAAGCTTTGTGTATGCATGAATTTTGAAAAGTCTATGCCACTTAAAAATTCTCATACATATGGATCCGAGGAGCATCAAGAAGCATTCCTCCCCCTATCCATATGCCGAGGTTTGAAAACTTTAAAATTTGTAGCACAGACAGGCTTACGAATGGATATCAGAGCGTAAACGGTTTAAAAGCATTTTTCGAAGAAAATGCACTATTCAAGAACAACCTGCTCTGATACCACTTGTTGGGATCGAATTCCCTCTATACATGTGCAATGAATAGTTATTAGATCAACAACCAGTGCTAGAGGGTGTAACCAGATCGAATGACAAGACGCGGGATTCAGCCAGAAGTTGAAGCCGGGTTCGCAAAGATCAGGCTTGTTTCAGCTTGAGTTAAAACCAGCCCGATACAAGGCAAGCGCTAAACATGCTGATTCCAGTCGGAAGACTAGAACGAGCTCGACACTTTGGCCGAACGATCTGGTTAACTTAACTTGAGCTGCAATAGCTCAGTGTTCTTGAATACTTTGTGCATCGAGATACAGATTGAGTAATGTAAATAAAACATGCGGAAATAACTCAAACTGCACTCTATCGTTCGAAGCCCAATTAAACAGTTATAAACGCGTAAGCAAATATATGATGCGTATGAGTTTAAATACTGAAAACAATAAAGAAAGATACGCTGAATTTGTTTCTGGAAGTTCGGAGCTCAATCTCCTACATCTCCCCTTCTTCCGCCACGGGAAGGATCCACTAGAAGGCTTTGATTACAAAGGCCCCCGCTGCAACCCACTCTCTACGACCAGCAGCCGCAAGAACTCTTAGCTTCTACCATTGGACACCAGCCCCGCAGACTGTGTGACTAACTTCACTTCTTTTACGCCTCAGTGAGAAAGGCTACAAGGACTTGTTTAACGTCTTTGTCCAAAGACTACACAAATGACTTGTTTTTATGATTCACTCATCTAAACAATTAAGCTCTCAGATATCAAATGTGTGTGAATCTGTGTGTGAAAATTATACAGTGTATGCTTAATCTCGAATGTATTCTCACACACTGGGAAGTTCTCCTCTTCGAGCTGGTTTTCTGCTATCTTCGCAAGGTTGTGCAGTAGACTTGATTAATCTGTTTTTGCTCATGCACACCGCTGCGCTTTTCATATTTTGCTGCTCATATATATAGCGTCTGTGCAGATTTAATCCATTGGACACAAAGCATATAGCCGTTGTTAAGGCTTCTGAAAAGTTCTATCATGGTTGTACTTTGTGTCCTTTGCAATTAATGCTTTTGTTGACTTTAAGCTCTCTTCATTAAATGCGATGCAGCCTTTTCTGAAATTTTAGCTATGTGAATTTGTTCTTGATGTGAACAGGACTAAGCAAATAAGTTTGAACAACGTTAATTCAATCTTCATAGTATTTTTGTTCAAACTTCTTTTCTTTGAGCTGGTCGCTGAACTTTGAGCTGGTTTCTGCACTTCCCGCCGTCCAGCTGATGCTTCGGGCTTGTTTGACTTTGACCATAGCACTCCAAGCTGGTTGCTGAACTCTGGACTGGTCTCTACCAGTTGGTTCCTGAGCTGGTTTTCACTGAGCTTGTTTTCCAGCTGGTTTCCATCCCAACTGGTTTCTTCTTTCGCAGAACCACTCTTCGATCTGGTTGTCCTTAGCTGGATCAGCTCGGGCGTACCCTCACTGTATCAGCTAAGTTGTCCTATGCTAGACCAGCTTGGGCGTCTCCTTACTGTTCTAGCTTGGACTACTCCTTAATCTGCACTGCTATCTTGTGACGCCCCAATCCCCATGGGAGTCACGAGATCAAAGGAAAGGAAATAAAAGGAAAATAGAAGGGCTGAAAAGCAAATAGAACAAGCTGTATTGCCTTGCTCAAAAAAAATATCGAAATACAACTATTGGCGCCATAAAATAAACCAGACTTCATTACAAATTTAAAGTGCAAAATGCGAAATCGCGATATTACAACTACTGAACTCTATCTGAATTCATCTTTTTTGTAACAGATCTCAATACAGTTTTGACTAAGATCAAAGACAACAAAAGTAGAAAAATACAAAATGAACATCGCGGAAACGCAGGCCTTCAATAAACACTAGCACATCGCTGCTGATTCAAACTCCACCTCCCACCTGCTCCGGCGCCGACTCACCTGCACCAAGAAAGCTACTGAGCCTAGGGGCTCAGCAAGCAAACTGAAAGTAACCAGCACAATATGCAGATGATAAAACATAAGGAATCACTCATTGCATCTTTTGTTCTGGAAGTAAATTCAAATTCCAGCGTTATCATTTTCGTTAAACTTATGGCTCAGAAGCTCTACTTAGGTCCCATTGCACTCGATCGAATGACTACTGATATCAGTTTCAATGTGGTGAAATCTCACCCAATATGAAGGGGCAACTGACCCTCTCGTCTGCTTCTCACCCTTCCCATATGAACCGTCTATTATCTAAGCCATAAATTCATAAACTGAAACTTTCTTCTTTAAAACACATAATGAACTAACTGAAATCTTAGCATCGGGGTTCACTTCATTTTTAAAACTCAGGCTTCCTTCAAAAATCGTTTTACTGAGCATCCAGCAGAGACATGAAAAATCAGCAGTTGGGATAAATTCAGTTGTTGGCAAGAAATCCAGCTGATGTGAACAGTAGATCAGTTGATGGGTATATATCGGTAGTCAACACAATTAAGTTGGTCAACGGTGTAACAGTAGATCAACCAGTCGTTGGGTAA
>KV005842.1:378159-401479 GCA_001598015.1 Dorcoceras hygrometricum
CACGAACTCTTCTGGAATTTCTTTGAAGAACACTTTAAAACTTTTCTTTGCAAATGATGAAAATCTTACTTTAAAAACAGGTTTTTATATGAAAGGGATTAGTGGCAAGCTACTTGAGAAATCAAGCATGACACACTTTTAAAATTAGTAAAATTCCCTTCATATCATTTTAATTTGTAAAACACCAAACCTTCTCTTAAAGAAAACATTCTACCTCCTTAAAACATTTTCCAATCGATTTAAAAATCCAACTCGTGCATCGCTCCTTGGAGTCACCTGCTGGAACCATCCGCAGCGCATCTTACCTGCTGATATTAACAATTCAGCAGATACATAACATTTAAAATTGCCAAAATGGCCCAAAAGATTAGTAAAATGCATAAATGTGGTCTTATAGATTTTTGGGGCGCTACATATCCACTCGACAAATGGTAACCACTTGGAAAGTCCGAACGAGGGTAGTTCGATAGATCACCAAGTCACTATCCATCTGCATGCTCAGAACATCATAATGTTCCCTACCAATGAAACATGGTACTTCACATTGCATATGCTAGTGTCAAGCTCGGGCGGCCTTATCCTCATTTTGACGGCCCAATCGACTAGGATTAAATTCAGAATACACAGTGACTATTAGATGTGTTTCATGATAGCCATCATATCCACTATCACATCTAACATACACTGGTGTATTCTAGGTCTTTATCCAACACAATTGTTAAAATTATATAGCAAAATGAAAATAAAGAATGCCATAAATAAATGTGTATTTCATAAATAAAGATTGTCATATACAAGAGTCTATAAAACCCACACGCCACAAGTTTGCTAGTTGGGCATCTAATCTAACACTTCATCCCAGTGCAGGGGTGTTCTACACTTTCTGCCGTAGAGAGCTTCGTAGGGGGCCATTTGGATGGATGCCTGGAAGCTATTGTTGTACGTGAATTCCACTAGAGGCAGCTTCGAACCCCAGCTCTCTGGAAAATCGAGGATGCAAGCTCTAAGTAAATCCTCTAAGATCTGAATCACTCTCTCTGATTGACCATCGATCGGAGGATGAAATGCTGTGCTAAAGGTTAACTTGGTACCTAAAGCTCTGTGTAAGCTCTTCCATAAAGCTGATGTAAACTTTGGGTCTCTGTCAGATACGATGGAAACTGGAATCCCATGAAGTCTGACTATCTCCTTCACATACAACTCAACATATTTGCTCACATCATAAGTTGTCTTGATGGGTAGGAAGTGAGCAGATTTGGTTAGTCGGTCTACTATAACCCAAATTGAATTGTAACCTTGGACATATCTGGGTAAACCCACTAAAAAATCCATTTCAATACTCTCCCACTTCCACTATGGTATCGGTAGTGGTTTGAGCATCCCAGCTGGTCTCTGGTGCTCATCTTTTACATGCTGACAAGTCAGGCACTCTGAAACAAATCTGGCAACGTCACGTTTCATGCATGGCCACCAATACAGCTGCTGGATATCCTTATACATCTTAGTGCTCCCTGGATGAACTGAATATGGAGCGCTGTGAGCTTCTGTCATCAGCTCAGACCTCAAATTGTTCGCATTAGGAACCCAGAATCTACCCTGAAATCTGGTAATCCCTTCTGCCGAAGTATAGAGAGTGCTGCCGCGCTCTAAATCTTGTTTAACCCACCGCTGCAGCTGATCATCCAGCCGTTGACCCTCTCGAATCTGATCCAAAAATTAGATCGAATGGAGAAACCTGCTAGGACTACGCTACAACAACTGGGAACCAGCTCTAACCCAAAACCTTCTATTTCATAAGCTAAGGGTCTCTGAACCGAAAGCTGGGCTAATCCAACTGATTTTCT
Source organism: Dorcoceras hygrometricum (assembly GCA_001598015.1). Taxonomy (NCBI): domain Eukaryota; kingdom Viridiplantae; phylum Streptophyta; class Magnoliopsida; order Lamiales; family Gesneriaceae; genus Dorcoceras; species Dorcoceras hygrometricum. The sequence goes on from KV005842.1 coordinate 380,004, forward strand.
GCTAAGAGCATCTGCCACCACGTTGGCTTTTCCAGGATGGTAGCTGATAGTGCAGTCGTAATCTTTAACCAGCTCTAACCACCTTCTCTGTCTCATATTTAACTCTTTTTGGGTAAAGAAGTATTTTAAACTTTTATGGTCTGTAAATATCTCAGTCTTCTCCCCATACAAATAATGTCTCCATATTTTAAGGGCAAAAACCACGGCTGCTAACTCCAAATCGTGCGTGGGATAGTTCCTCTCATGAGTTTTCAATTGTCTGGAGGCATAAGCTATCACCTTTTGATTCTGCATCAAAACAGCCCCTAATCCTAACTTGGAAGCATCGGTGAAGATCACAAAATTTCCTTGTTCAGAAGGCATAGTCAAAACTGGAGCCTCTATCAACGCTTGCTTCAACCTCTCAAAACTCTGCTAACAGCTGGGAGTCCATTCAAATTTAACTTGCTTCCTAGTCAGCGTTGTCAATGGAACTGCTGTCTTTGAAAACCCTTGAATGAATCGTCTGTAATATCCATCCAGTCCCAAAAAGCTCCTCACTTCTGAAACAGATCTTGGCACAGGCCAGTCTCGTACAGCTTCTACCTTGGCTGGATCGACTTCTAAACCATCCTTTGAAATTATATGTCCTAAAAACGCAACTTTCTCCAGTCAGAACTCACATTTGCTGAATTTAGCAAACAATCTCTTATCCTTCAAAACTTGCAACACTATTCGAAGCTGACTAGCATGCTCGGAGCTGGTCTTGGAATAAAGTAGGATATCATCTATAAACACTATTACAAACTGATCCAAAAAGGGCTGGAAAACTCTATTCATCAAATCCATAAATATAGATGGAGCATTTGTTAACCCAAAAGGCATCACCAAAAACTCGTAATGACCGTATCGGGTCCTAAAAGCCGTCTTATAAACATCAGACTCTGTAATCTTCAATTGGTGATATCCAGATCTTAAGTCTATCTTGGAGAACACCGCTGCTACCTTCAGCTGGTCGAACAGTTCTTCAATTCTGGGCAAAGGGTATTTGTTCTTAATGGTTAGCTTATTTAGTTCTCGGTAATCTATACACAATCGGAAGCTCCCATCTTTCTTCTTAACAAACAAAACTGGTGTTCCCCAGGGGGATGTACTAGGTCGAATGAATCCTTTATCCAACAAGCCTTGAAGTTGCTCTTTTAGCTCTTTCATTTCAGCAGGAGCGAGCCTATAGGGAGGTCTGGAAATTGGAGCTGCCCCAGGCACTAAGTCGATGGCAAACTCGATCTCCCTGTCTGGCGAAAAACCACTGATATACTCTAGAAACACCTCTGGAAACTCACGTACTACTTCCACGCCTGAAAGCCGAGGTTTACTAGAAACAGCTAGGGAAGATAAACTTACAAGAAATCCTACTCCACCTTTTCTTAAACAGCGCTGCGCCTTCAAGGCTGAAACTAAACGAGGAACTCCCTGACGGTGGTCACATCTGAATGAAATCTGGGATCCTGTGGACAGATTCACAACTACTGTCCTAAGCTTAAATTCAATCACTACTCCATATTTTGACAACCAATCTATTCCCAAAATCAATTCGAATTCGGGCATGGGTAGAACAATTAAATCGACAGTAACTACGTGCCCTTGAAGTTCCAGCTCTAAGTCACGATAGATGTCACGAGATATCAGCTCCTCTCCTGATGGCACAGTCACACAGTAGCCTATGGACAATCTCTCTGGTTTACACAATAACTTCTTAGCAAAGTCCACGGCTATAAAGGAATGGGTCGCACCTGAATCTAACAGGGCAAAGGAAGACAAACCAGCAACCAAAATCTTACACGTCATCACCGTGGAATCTGGTTTAGCTTGTTCAGCTGTCATGACATAAGCCCTACTGGGCACCAGCTACTTCGACTGGGGACAGAACTTGGAGATGTGGCCTTGAGCACCACACCTGTAACATCCACTTTGACCAGCTTTGCACTGTCCCGGGTGATTCTTGTGACATTTGGGACAAACTGGCTTGCTATTACCAGCTGGTACAACACTGATAGGTTGGGCTGGAATAGGTTTTGGCTCTTGAGGTCGCTGCTGGACTTTATTCTGTTTCTTAGACGGCCTCAAATCTGCCTGTTGAAAGGATTGCCTCCTCTGCTGTCTCTCCTGCTCCACATCTTTCCAATATTTCTCCACTCGTAGAGCCTTGTCTACTGCTTCCCTATAAGATCTGGGTCCTGCTAACCTAACATTCAGCTTGAATGTAGGTCTCAACCCTTCCATGAAGTGGCTCAGCTTCTCCTCAGGGTCCCTTCCTATAAGAGGTACGAAATATCAGCCTCTATCAAACTTCTGGATGTACTCTTGCACAGTTAAACTCCCTTGCTTCAAGGTCAAGAACTCTCGCTTCAACTCAGACCTCTTATCCGCAGTAAAATACTGCTCATAGAATACTCTTTTGAACTCTTCCCACGAGAGATTCACCAAGTCTACAGACAACTTCGCTCCCTCCCACCAGATCATTGCGTCACCCCTTAACATATAGATGGCGCACCTTGGCCTATCCAAGTCTGGAGTCCGAAGGTACTCGAAAATTACTTCCATGGATTTAATCCAGCTCTCAGCAACCAGCGGTTCTGTAGTACCACTAAACTCCTGCGGTTTCTGTCTTTGAAACCTCTCCTGGGAATCATCATAATGTGGTCCCCTGCTACTAGAAGAATGGCCGTTGCCTCGGGCGGATTGTTCTATCATTAGTTCTAAGAGTTGGGCAATTCGATCATTGCTATCTGGATTTGTTTCATCATCTAGGTTGCTTCTTCTATTTCTCCCTCTTCTTGACATCTTAATCTATAGCCCGAAATCCACCACAACAATAAGATCAGAACTTGAAAGAGAAAGAACTCTTATCATAAAATAAAACTCACAAACCAGGAGATACGGACGATGAAAGCTGCTCCAGATTGGGAAGATGTGTTTATCTCAGAACCGTCGCTCTGATACCAAGTTGTGATGCCCAGACCCAAGGGAGTCAACAGAGTGGGAAAAATTCAAAATTTAAAACAAATGGAAGGACCAAATTCGAATATATAAACTGAAATAAAACTGAATGAAACTGATTGGCGCCAAAGGACAAAATATGAAATAACAGGTGTCGAACAGATTTCCATTCAATACAAATTTAGGAGTTACAACTACCGGACTTTACATAAGTTCTCAATTGTTGTAACAGATCTTAATACAAATGACAAAAGATCCAAAACAACAAAAGCTATGCCTTTGCGGAAGACGTCGGCCATTGACAAACACATTTCCCCCAATCCGAATCAACTTGCACCTCCCGCCTGCTCCTGAGATGCCTCACCTGCATTGAGAAAACTAGTGAGCCTAGAGGCTCAACAAGTAAAACTGGAAATAACAAATACATAATGCAGGCGACTGAACTGAAACTCGCTAAACAAAGACAATTCAAAGCTCGAATCTGAATGGCTTATACTGAATAATTATGAACTAGAGGCTCTCTATTGGTCCTCGTGCATGAAGCATGATAACTACTGATCAGTAATTCTCTGTGAAGGGATTACAATATTTCCATAATCCTGTCCCTTCCATGAAGGGATTACGGTCCTACTGTAATCCTGTCCCTTCACCAAGACCGGGTCCTCAATAAATCTGAAGTCTGAACTTTACTTCTTTCTAGAATAGCTATATATTGGCTCTTGATTGAAAGTCGATCACTGGAATCTGGTGGAATCACTGCCATGAAACTCATTTTTATTTTAAAATTGCTACTGAGTGTACAGTTACTTGGGTTGAGAACCATCTCTAAAGGAAAGACTCGAAAGTGCTAAAACAGGCGATGCTAAGAAGCAGACGTTGGTATGAACTAGTCGCAAGAGACACAGGAACCAGTCGCAAGAGGAACCAGTTGCAAGAGAAACCAGTCGCAAGCAAACCAGTCGCAAGAGAAACCAGTCGCAAGAAAACCAGTCGCAAGAGAAACCAGTCGCGAGAAAACCAGTCGCAAGAGAAACCAGTCGTAAGCAAACCAGTCGCAATACAAACCAGTCGCAATGAATAGGATGCGTCTGCTGGTTATGAACAGTGCGTCTGCTGAATATAATAATAAAAAAAGGCAACTGCTGATCCTAGAAGGCAACTGCTGAATTTTGCAACAATACGACTACTGAATTGCGAACAATGCAACTGCTGATGGACACTAACCATGCTTCGACTTAGACAGAATCCGAACAAACTAACTTCGCTTGTCAAATCAGGACTTGCTCCTGATTGAACCAGCGTTGTTTATTCGTTCAAATTCAATGTCCAGAGTCTTCATGGAACTGCAGAAAACAAGAACTCTGGAATTTGTTCAACTCAGTATAATTTAAAGTACACCATTTCTGGTTAACTTCCTGGTGAGTTTCCTCCAAACTAAAGTATCAAGACAGTGAATCCATAACTCGAACTCAACATTACTGAAGCTAAACTGAACTGAAGCATACATAGGAACAACGAGCAATATATATTTTCTCAATGCAGCAAGAATCAAAGATACTTGCCTGAAATGAAGGTCGCAACGTGCAGATGATCGCGGTTGGAAGTCTCCACAAGCACACCGAAAAACTACTTAACTTTAGAGAAACTAAAAGCTTTAAGTGCAACCAAATGAATCCAGAGACTCACGTAAATCATTTTATATAAGGGAGAATGATTCGTAGTAGGTGAAAATACTCGAGTAGGCATGGCTTCCGTGCCAACTCTTGTCCTTCTTATAAAAGATTTATAAAAACTCCCAACTACTATTTTGATTTGTAATTTGATACATTTAAAAACAAAACTCCCTGTTCAAAGGCCTTGTTTTATTTTCAAAAGGAACAAAGTCTGGATTCCATCAAATTGTGCTTGGGCGAAATCCTTCCGGGACCTTCTGACCATTGCTCTAAAGCTGAAAAAGAGAAAGAATCTGATTGCTCAAACTCGAATCAGCCCTTGGAAAAGAAAGGCTAATCAACTTATGGTTCTTAGGATTTTGGGACGCTACACCAAGTGTGTCAAAATCTAAAATTGATATTTAGCCATTGTTTATTTCACATTATTATTTTCAACATCATGCCGACATTTTCCAGATATCACATCAACGGTCTCGAGTGCCGCATCACCACTTGGTTGGATCAAATAATTGGGAAAAAATCATGTGTACAAACATAAATTGAAACCAAGTGTGTCAAACTCTAAAACTGATATGAACATTGAAGCCATTTTTATTTCACGTTATTATTTTCAATGTCATGTCACATTTTTTGCGATATCACATCAACACTCTTCGGTGCCACGTGACCACTTGGTTGGACCAAATAACTGAAAACAATCATGCATATAAAACATAAAATTTGAAACCAAGTGTGTCAAAATGTAAAACTGATATTTAGCCATTTTTTACTTCAAATTATTATTTTCAATGTCATGTCAACATTTTCGATGTCACATCAACATTCTCCAGTGCTGCATCACCGCTTGGTTGGATCAAATAACTGGGAAAAAATATGCATACAAAATATAAAATTTGAAACGAAAAGTATTTTAAGTTTGGGTGAATACAAAAATCAAATCAAAGGAAAAATATTTTAAATTTTGATGAATACAAAAATCAAATCGAAGGCTATTAAATCAGATCAGACGATCAGAGTAAATAGAGTCAACTTAGTCTATAGAACAGTTCAGATCAGATCGGACAAAGTAGGGACAACTTAGGCAATGGACCAGTTCCGAAGGGCAATCAGATTAGAGCTGGGTGGAGCATCATGAACAAATTTTGATACAGATCATAGTAGGTTCCACCAAGTATCTTCAAGACCTGTAACAGTTCAGATCAGAGCTTAGAAGAGAACAGATCAACTTAAGAGCTTCGAGAAAAGGGACCAGATTATAGAGGAGCTTCAAATCAGTTCAAGAGCAGAACAGAGTTAGTGGAGATTCGTAATCAGATCAGGTCCAGATCAGATCAGAACAGAGGAGAACAAAGTAGTTTTCGAGGCAATGACTTGACAAAAGGAGTGTAGCAGATATGATTTTCTGCATAATATCAGATGTGTTAGAGTCTATCCGAAAACAGACTTGCTACTTGGGGAAAAATTTAATGGAGTTGTACGATCAAAGGACGATCATTTAATGCTCATTAACTGAATGGACGAGAATTCAAAAATGTGCCTACTGGATACATTTATTATCGTTTGAATCCCGAGATAAAAGGAAGATCAAGTGCACACGAGAGACATGATGCTTTCCACAGTCTAAACGCAATCTGAGTAGACCTAGTCACGGGTCGGGTATAACCTTGAACCGAACCGGACCCGGCCCGTAGTCAACGGCTCGGTTAACCGGGTCAATGGGTTCGACACGTAGCTCGGACCGGACCGCCCGCTCTACGGTCCGATTATGGTTTACCATATATGTAACCCGTCGACCCGTCGGGCCGATATCGGTTCGAACCAGGTGGGTCGCAGGATTTTAAAAAACTATATGTGCGTTGTTGATATTCAAACCCAGGCCAGAATATTTCAAGCTAGAGTACTAACCGTTGTACTAAGTCCTTGTTTCTATACAAAGAACTAATAATTTTTAAAAAATATAAATTTGTCGTTTATCATAAAATTGTTAAGATTTGATTAATTTATATTATCTTAAAAATCCTAAACACCTTAATATAACTATGATGATTATTTTAATTAATATTTACATTTATCCTATCATTCTTTCAAATATTAAACAAGTAAAGTGAATTAATATAATAATTTATTCAAAATCTATATTTTATTTACCCTATCATTCTTTCAAATATTAAACAAGTAAAGTGAAATAATATAATAACTTATTCAAAATCTTCTCATGTCTTTTGTCCAGATATTACTATTATAATCATCCACTAATAATTTTTTTGTAAACTAAAAAAGTTTCATTTATCATTAAATTGGGAGTATTTGATTAATTTGTACTATTTAAAATGTTTTAACACCTTAACATAACTATATTCATTATTTTAATTAATATTTACATTCATCCTTATCATTTTTTCAAATATTTAACAATTAAAGTACTTAAAAACTTCTCATGTCATTTTTCCGATATCTTACGTCATATCCATTATCTCAATATTTTACATACAAACATAAATATTATTAGATTTAAAATAAAAATTTTCATAATATATAATGTTTATATTGATGCACATGTAGCATATATATGTTAAGGATGCATACAACTCGATTTAGCTGTTAATATTAATGTATCATTATAACAAGAATGAGACAAATAGGCAAGTTATGTGTAAGCAAATATAATTTTGATATTTTTTTTAAAGAAGATAAACTAATTTTATTTTTCAAACGATATAATTTGGCTAGTCTGATTAACATAGGAATTAGTTAAGATGTCTATATTATAACAAGAATGAGACAAATAGGCAAGTTATGTGTAAGCAAATATAATTTTGATATTTTTTTTAAAGAAGATAAACTAATTTTATTTTTCAAACGAATATAATTTTGGCAGTCTGATTAACATAGGAATTAGTTAAGATGTCTATAATCGGTTATGAAGTTTAACAATGATATAAACAATTAACCGGATCAAGTTTTTAACATGGGAGATAACACGCTGGACGAGAGGAGATCTACCATTAAGCCGGAGAATTTGGAAGCATAATACCTTTTTAACGATTGATCGAGAGCTGCCACAAGAACACAAATATCCAAAATGATACAAACGACGATGAAAACACCGACATCTCTGGAAGAACAATTGGAGGAGGCACAAGAGATTTGACGAATTTTCCTATTTAATTCGTCTTTAAATTGTATAGTAATTTTAATTATTTGCATTATTATTCAATAATGTTTAGTTTTTGAAATTATTGACACTTTAAATTTCAATTCAAAATACGAATTTGAAATTAAAAATGATATAATGACGAATTGTTACTTTTTTAAATTTTAATAGAATTCAAATCATAATTGTTATTTTTTTAAATTCAAATTCGAATTCAAACACAATTGAAAATCGAATTCAATTTTGAAATTAAAATTCAAATTAATTAAAATTCAAATTCAAAATTCAAATTCAATCCAAAATTCAAATTCAAATTCAAATTGGAATTCCAATTAGAAATTCGAAATTCAAACTCTATATTTTCTGATTCAAACTAAAATTTAAAATTACCTATTTTTTTCTAAAAAAACGAAATTATTTTTAAAAAAAAAATTTTCGCGACCTGATCCGGAACCATAAACCACGGTTTCGGGCCCGGTTCCAGGTTTTTGCAACCCTAACCGACGGTCCGCACCCCGAACCTGGTCTAAATCTGAGCAACTACACTTGTGAATTAGTTTTCAATCAAAAGATATTTTTTACTATTTTTCAGTTGAATCTTCTGTAAAGTATTTCAGCTAACCGGGTCTAAATCTGAGCAACTGCACTTGTGAATTGATTTTCAATCAAAATATATTTTTTACTATATTTCAGTTGAATCTTCTGTAAAGTATTTCAGTTGAGTGCTGAATACTATAGACTTTTGGATCAAACAACTTATACATTCGAAAAGCCTTTGTAATTTTTTTTTTCACAGCCTGCGTGCTGCATTTGAGATTTTAGAGCTTGTGTGCTTTTTGTCGAGTGAGACTATGAGTTCAGGTTGTGCTGCCTGAATAAGTGGATTTAGGATACTGTGTATTCTAAATCAAAGTGTTATAATAGAAATCCTTCCAGTTTGGAAGAAGGGGAGACTTATTGTCAGGCCTCGTGCTCTAAACAGACAACACATGCGGAAGCTATCAAAAAGTGGGTAAAATTTTCGCTTTTAGGCTCGACGGTTTTAAACATATAATTTAAAATACAACGATACTTAAAATAAGTTTCCCAATTGTGAGGATTCAGATTTAGATTAGTGGTTAATTTTATTGTTTGGGTTTAGCCACGTGAATTTTGAAGTTAGTGTTGTCGAATTCCTCCAAATATTGAATCAACCTTGCTGTAGCCAACGACTGGTAGGATTTGAAATTTGATGGTTACTGTAGCTTGCAGCTGGTGGAAATGGAAAATCAGTTGTTGCGTTTGTATTGCGACTGGATGACCAGCTGTGGAATTGAGGAACCAGTCGAGGGAGCAACGCGACGTCGTCTGGTTTAGTAGAAACGCTGCGTTTCGAGGATTGCGACTGGATAGCTTGCGACTGGATAGCTTGCGACTGGATAGTTGCGACTGGATAGCTTGCGACTGGATAGTTGCGACTGGATTGTTGCGTCTGTTTTGTTGTAGGAAGCATGAGTGCCAGTCGTAAGATTCCTACGGTTCAAGACGACTGGATTGGTAAGCAGCAGTCGAGAGATTTGAGATGTATATATATAGAGGTGTTGATCGACACTTAGAATTATTTTTGAGCCAGCCATTCCTTATCTCTTCTTTCTCAAACCCTCGTAGAGCTACTGTTCACCGAGGCTTTCTTCCCTAGATTTCCGTCGTTCTCCGTCGAAGATTTGAGTGTTTTCGGTGGCGCTGGGTTCCTTGTGAACTTATCTTTCGATTGCTACCCATTTGAAGCTGCAGAACGACCTTGGAGAAGATCGCGAAAGCTGCTGGTTTCTGGTTGAGAGTGCTGTCGTGCCCTGTTCGAATTTGTGAGGTAGAATTTGTGGATTCGAGGTACGATTGAGCAGCCCTTAGCAGCTTTGAGCGTGAACATGTCTATATTTCAATGTTGTGAAATCCTGTGACTTTGCTGCTATGTGTTACGTGGAACAGTTTGATGAATTGCTTGAGTATACATTCTGTTTGGCACGTATTATGAATTGTATGCATTAAGCATTGATATTGAATGGCATTCATGCATACATCTTGAGCCTGAATTGATAGATTGATTTGATTACCTGATTGGGTGCCACGTTGTGACTGGCCGACTGTTGAGTCGTGCCCGAAAAGTCCAACGCTATCATCGGAGTGGTGACTACCGGATTCGAGTGTCTACCACCGAGCTGTGATGGGCTGACGGGCCCCGATGATCACGGACCGATGATTTCCACCGGCTGATTGGCTGTGCGTGGTATAGAGGCTTGATTTGAGTTGCCAGTTGATAGACTGGTCTAGCTATCCGATTTCTTGATAGCCCTCATGCATTCATAGCATTGATTTATAGCATGTTGCATGTTTATCTGCTTTGATAGCTCTTCGTACTGAGGCTTGAACTCGTACTTGTTTTCCTGCTTTTGTTGTTTGGGTCTGCGTTGCCCATTTGCAGGAGTTTCAGGTAACCTAGCTGGGCAGAGTGGAAGTTCAGCTGGTCGATCCCCGTGTCCCTGAGTCCCAATCTATTTATGATATGTATTGAACCGGGGTATGCCCCGTGTTATCATTGTATTTGGGGATCTGTATTTTGAATTGATATTATGTGGTTACTTGTTGTATGAGTTTGAGTTAACTCATATTTTGAGTATTGAATATTTTGAATGTATGATTTGAAGTTCAGGCCCATAGTATTTCGAAAAATTTTTAAGCCCTGATTTTTAGCTTCCGTGTTTATGCGCTTATTATGTGTTAATTGTTAGTAATTAGCACGGGGCCTGACCAATTCATAAAACAACCAACAATAAAGCATAAATTCAGACTCCCCTACGGGTACAACAACAAAGTGCAGGGCATCCCCCTGGCTAACTGATACATATATATAAGTATGCTATATGCAACTGGGACACACTAGCCACCTCCTGGGGCACCACCAGCTGTAGAACCTGGGTTTCCTGAAAACAACGCAACAAAGAAACAAACCAAGCCCCGGAGGGACATGGGGTCAAACCCCAGTACGGAGAGCAACAGATAAAGCTAAAGAAAAGCATAAGATCAAATGCAAATACTATGCGTGCAATCGAGGCTACCACCGAACACCGGGAGCCAAAAATCCTGCAGCTGCTCAACAACCAAAATCAAGTGCCCTGAAACGAGGTGTGAGAGCTACTCACTCCACTCATATACATACTCAACCTGCGGTCACCCAACCCATAAGGTGTGAGAGCTACTCACTCCGCTCATGGTGGCCAATCGCACCAACAGGGAGAAAGCACGTAAGGTGTGGGAGCTACCCACTCCGCCCACAATTCTGCACTTTAGCGCGTACAACTCATGCAGTACTAGGCACGACAATAAAAGAGATCTGAATGCACAATAATAACAAGTGTATGCGATGAACAGCAGGCAGCAGCAATGCGCAGCATACACAGAATGACACACAACAATCACTGCACATATCCAAGCCAGATCTCACACATTATCTCTGCCAATTTCCAAGCTATGACAAGCTCAAATCCGTACCTTATACTTCTGAGCTATAATAGACACTGCAAGAAATCCTAAAGACTCTGGTAAAAGCCTGTTAACCAACAGTGTACACAACATAAATCTTACGGGATACAAACATAGAACTCTCGGCCGGGAGACACTCTCAACCAGCGCTCAATTCTATCAACACTATACAATCGGAAGCTCAAAACAACACACTACAGCCAAGATCTTACAACAATTCGAAGCTACCTGCTCACGGCGAACACACGACCAAGACAGTAACTTCGCGACCTTGCTCTAGCTAACCACAGCCCCCAAGAATGGTAGTAATCGACAAGGCTTCTCGAGAGGAGTCCAAAGCTACCTCGCACGAGCAAAACAACCACCGGAAACGACGGGAATTCGCCGGAAAAGCTCACGGCTGAACAGTGCTCTAGGGTTCAAAACGAAGAACACAGACGAGGGAAATATTTGCTAAGTATGGAATTGATATCACAATTCGAAGACCAAGTCTTCCTATAAATAGCACTTGCAACGACTGAAATCAACACAAACAATTGTCCACCGAAAAAACCAGTCGACACCAACAATTTCCCAAACCAGCAGGTACCAACTAACCAGCAGACGCAAGGAACCAACTGCTTATTCTCAATTAACGCTAAAACAATCGCAAAACAAACCAACGGTTGGTTCTCAAAATGGCGTCGCGCCAACTTACTCAAACGACGTCGCATAGGATACGTAGTTCTTACTACCAGCAGCTGGGTAACCAGTCGCAAGAACACAACAACGCACAACACTTCTCTCTGCTGGTTCCAGTCGCAACCTCAAAACGCAGCGTTGCAACTAACTCAAACGACGTCGCTCCACTGACGTCATCCAGTTGATAGCTCTTGCGCTCAATACCAGCTGCAAGCTACAATAGCGAACAATCTCTCGTAGCTGGACAATCAGTCGCAACATCCAAACGACGACGTTTCCTCTTCGCGCTACAGGAATGTTGACCCGCGTTGACATCTGCTTCTGCTGATCAACCAGCAGACACACACAAGCAATTCCACCAGCTGGTACCAGACGCAACATCCAAACGACGTCGCGCCAACTAAACTAAACGCAGTCGTTTTAGCCCTCAACGCAAATACACTAATGCATCTGCTGATTACAACACGCGCAACCAGACTTCACGCAAACGACGGCGTTTCAGGAATCCCGCGCTAAAACACGCTTCTGCTGGATTCATCACCGACCAGCTCTCACCATAAAAACCAGCTGATGCTCAAAAATCTCAAAAACACGAAAACTTCCAGAATTGCTCCAAATGCTATTTCAGACCCGAAAATGCCAACCAAACTCTTGAACAAAGATTTGACCAGCAGGAAACTCCCAAAAACCGATACAATCAACAAAAAAATCTTAATACAAATCCAGGTCTCACACTTATAAGCGTTGTGTAAGAGTAATAAGTTTTGGTGATAAAAAATACAAGAACTTGAACCGAACGAATTACAGCAGAACGATGAGCAGATCAGATTAGAGCGACACGAAACAGCTCAGAGCATGTCGATCAAGTCAGAATTTCGCATTTCAGCTCAGATAAAGCAGAAAATTTTACAGCGTCGCATTTCAGCTCAGAGAAAGCAGAACAGTTTACAGCGTCTCATTTCAGCTCTGAGAAAGCAGAACAGTTTACAGCATCGCGTGTCAGCTTAGAGAAATCTAAACAGTTTACAGCGTTGAAATTCAGCTTAGAGCAAGCAGGTCAGCTTAGAGCTAAGACAACGTAGAGAACAACTGTTGGAAACGGAGAAATATCGATTTTTGGATCGAAAACTCGGATTATGTGCATTTAAAAGTCGATTTGAAAACAGCATGAAATAATCAAACACCAGATCGGTTAAGCTGGACCAGCTCGCAGCGCTTGGACCAGCACGCAACAACGCTGCGAGCTGGTACATGATTTGGTCCGTTAAATCTCGAGCTGCAATAGCTCATGTTCTTGTGCAGACACTCTGTTGTTTATTGTCTACTGATATATATAACCTCTGTGCAAATTATATCCATTTGACACAAAGTTTTAGCCATTTAAAAGGCTTCTATAAAGTTCTGATAAGGTTGTACCTTGTGTCCTTTATCATTAAATGCAATTGTAGGCTTTGTTGACTTTGAGCTATCTTCAATAAAAACGCTGCAACCATTGTAGATTTTCTGCTCTGTCTTGAAGTAGATGTCACGGCAAATCATTTTGAATTCGATTAAACCATTCCTTGTAAATACTCATTTTGAATTGCATTTCCACCCTATTTAATTTTAGGAAGTCACACTTCCATCCTTCCTCCTACTACACTCAACAAATTGAGCGTAATTTCCGTACGGGAATTGAGAAACCAGTGCTTGTGTGACCCTCAATGGTTCTGGAATACAGCTAGCTGTGGGCTCACAACATTTGTGACTCCGAAACAACATTTTTGGAATAACCCATCGGATCATGGTAAAGCGTCTAGCAACATCGCCCCATGATCCCTTAGGTATCACTGATAGTGCCTTCAAGAACCATTCGGTCATGGTTAGTGTACAGTACGGTCCTTTCAACTCAAATATCCCGATCAGATCAACGACCATTGGTAAATCGAGAGTCGCTAGAGATCCAATAACCATGCATACATCTTGGAGATCAAATAGTGACATCGCATGTGTTACTAGGTAAACCCATTTACCTAAAGCACATTTAGTACTCTGGCCAGAGATTTGTCACACTATTATCTCCTCAGATAGCATAGGATATCCACGCACAATGGCGAGCGGTGAATCCTCGACAACGAAGCATCGACTCCTACATGCATCGGGACCTCACCTCACCCAACCCCGCCACCTGATGACCCCAACTGAGTCGGTAAACGGGTCAAAGTGAGGCACCTATCATGTAGAGTCTCAATGACGTTTCGAGTAATAAGGGCTAATCTGTACAACCAAGACCTCGGACTTAATCCACTCGACAAATGATAACCACTTGGAAAGTCCGAACGAGGGTAGTTCGATACACAGGGTCACTATCCATCTGCATGCTCAGAACATCACAATGTTCCCTACCAATGAAACGTGGTACTTCACATCGCAGATGCTAGTCTCAAACTCGGGCGGCCTTATGCTAATTTTGACGGCCCAATCGATTAGGAAGGAGTTTTAGAATACACAGTGACTATTAGATGTGTTTCATGATAGCCATCATATCCACTATCACATCTAACATACACTATGGTGCATTACAGGTCTTTATCCAACACAATTGTTAACATTATAAAATAATGACGATAAAGAATGCCATAAAAGAGTACGAATTTCATAAATAAAGATCGTTTTACATAGAGTCGACAAGAACCCACACGCCACAAGTTGGCTAGTTGGGCACCTACTCTAACACAAGCTTCCAAAAGCAGCACCAAACGAAATGTCTTAGCAAGAGGAGTCCAGCGCTACCACTCTTACTTCTTTCGGAGCTATCTTATTCGATTTCCGGAGGTAGAAAGCTCCTCGGGCCCGGTATCCCGACTAGCTCCCATCGTAAACTTGCCACACATCACTTCAATCACTCGAAAATATTTTTCTTTTCTTTCATGCCTTAACATTTTTATAAAACTTTCATGATACGGAATCTCATAAAAACATGCAATTTAAAGACTTAGCCCGTCAATATATATTTAATTATTTCATTTAAAACATCATCATATTCGTATGCATAAAATACTACATATATAATTAAATATATTTTCACGAGCTTCTACATTTTCTACTCTGGTTAACGACTGGTTCAGGTGTCTGGCCCACTATGTCTAAGCTCAAAAGCCTAGATTTAACTTTAAAATGAAACTTATCCCTAAACATGACTTGACCAATTAAACTTTAAAATTAAACTTTAAAAATTTATAAAATACCCAGTTCTTCACTTTAGAATAAAACATTAAAATTTTAACTAAATAAAAATCCCATTGATCAAATTTGACTTTAAAACTTAAAACAAAATATTAGGTCCATAAAATCATTAAAAGTTTGACTTAAATTTTGACTTAAAATTCTTAAAATTGGACCTAAAACTTTAAAATAAAAATACCCGGACCAGAAATAAAATAAGTCGGACCAAACTGTTGGGGATCGATTTATGGACCCTCTATCTATGTGCAATGACTAGTTATTCGATCAATAACCAGTGCTAGAGGGTGTAACTAGATCAAATGACAAGACGCAGGATTCAGCCAGAATTTGAAGCCGGGTTCGCAAAGATCAAGCTGGATTCAGCCAAAATTTGAATCCAGTCCAAAACAACGCGAGCGCTAAGCATGTCGGTTCCAGCTGGAAAGCTAGGACCAGCTCGACACATCGGCCGAATGATCTGGTTAACAAAACTTGAGCTGCAGTAGCTTAGTGTTCTTGAATACTTTGTGCACCGAGATACAGATTGAGTAATGTAAATAAAACATGCGGAAATAACTCAAACTGCACTCTATCGTTCGAAGCCCAAATAAACAGTTTTAACAACATAAACAAATATGTGATGCGTATGAATGTAAACACTGAAAACAGTAAAGAAAGATACGCTGAATTTGTTTATGGAAGATCGAAGCTCAATCTCCTACGTCTCCTCTTCTTCCGCCACGGGAAGGATCCACTAGAAGACTTTGATTACAAAGACCCTCGCTGCAACCCACTCCTACGACCCGCAGCCGTAAGAACTCCTAGCCACACCACTGCACACCAACCTGCAAGCTGCGTGTGACTAACTCACTTCTTTACTGCCTCAGTGAGAAAGGCTACAAGGACTTGTTTAACGTCTTTGTCCAAAGACTACACACACTTCTTTAACGTCTCAGTGCGAAAGACAACTAGACTTGTTTAACGTCTCTGTCCAAAGACTACAATGGAGAGTATTGAATTACATTCACTCTAATCTGTTTCGCTCATCTCTCGAATATGAGTGAATGTGTGTGTGTGAGATTTACAGTGTAAGCACAATCTCTCAATGAATTAAATATCACACACTCTGGGAAGTGCTCCTTGTTCGAGCTGGTTTTCTTCTATCTTCCCAGGTTCTGTGTTGTGCGTTTCTTGATTTTCTGTTCGGACTTCGCACAAAACACTCTCACTCTTATGGCGCATTCTTCAATCTGTTTCATTGCGCCTGTTTATAAAGCCGTTGCTTGGATATATCCGTTGGACACAAAGATGTAGCCGTTTGAAAAGTCTTCTGACGCATATGTACTTTGTGTCCTTTGCATTTAATGCGTTGCAGGCTTTATTTGATTTGAGCTCTGTTCATCGGCGATTCTGCAGCATTTGGTCACTTCGAGCTCTGTTTGCTTGTTCCTGATGTGGACAAGGCAATGTAAATCAGTTTGAACCAATTAAATTGGTCTTCGTAGATTGTTCAAACAGTTTTGCTTGACCAGATTGATTTGTCTGGATCTGGTCTTTCAGCTGGTCTCTTCTCATCCAACTGCTCTTTCTGTTCGTTGAGCTGGTTTGACTTTAACCAGCTTTCCAGCCTGTTTACCATCCAGTTCTCCACAGAACTGGTCTTTTGCGAGCTGTTCTCTCAGCTGGTCTCCTTTCCAGCTGATCTTCGAGCTGGTTTGCACTGAACTTGTTGCCCAGCTCGATTCCATCTCTGTACCAGCTCGCAGGCTTAAAGTTCGGCTGGGGGACCAAGTATGAGAATATGCAAGTGTGGGATCATCTTGCACATTTCAGCATAGGACCATTGCTATCCCCTCCGAAACAGTCCGACTACTTCTTCGAGACCTAAGCCATTCGTCGGCCAAACATCTTCGTTTAGGCCTCCGAAATTGCGTTGGCTACGCACTCAATCACTGGTCTGGTACACTGCACTTGATCTGCGCTTGAGCTATTCTGTACTTGAGCATTCTGCACTTCAACTCTGCACTTCAATTCTACTCTTGATTCTGCGCTTGAACTGCTCTTCATACTCTGCGCTTGATCTTCGTGCTGCTCCAACATCCAGCTGATGAACCATCTTGATGTTCCCTGCACTTCTGGAAGTAAACTTCCGAACCAGCTTGGGCGTCCCCTTACTGTTCCAGATAGATATCTTTGACCAGTCCAACTCAGGCATCCCCTCACTGTCCTATCTTGGATATCTTCACGTCTACTCCAGTCTAAGCAAGCTGCGCATGTCAAGTAGAGCGTTAGTACAATAGAAGTAGATTTTGTGTGGATCAAAACTTAGATTCTGATCTGTAAACACAGATCTAACACAAACGACTAACCGACCTGGTCCAGCCATGACAATTTAAAAAAATCACACATGCTAAAACTCATTTTCTAGGCATTAATTTGTCATTAAAAATTGCCAAAAATCTCATAAATCAAATAAATTCAAAAAATTCTGGAAAACATCTTAAAATATACTTAAAATATCAAATAAAGTCATCCACGAACTTTGGAAACCCCTAAGACTCGAAATCTCAATTTTTACAAAAATGACCCGACGAGGCTCATTTCGAGCGACAAAAAGGTAAAAATCATTAAAAATCTATTTATTAACCAAATCACTCCCTGTTTCTATCCTCTGCACCCTAACTAAATATACTAGGCATTAGAACAAACTAAACTCAAAAATGATTCAGTACGTGACCAACCTGAATCCCGCAAACCCACCGCCTGCGCGCAGAATGCAACCAGGACACGTGCTAGCCATAAAATTCATAACTAATTTGTTCATCAACCACATCGCTCCCCTTTTGGATCTACATGACCCTAACTCAATTATATATCCCCTGAAATCAATTTTGACCGCACAAACCTCAAAGAGAGACTTACCCGACCCCAAAAACTCTACTATTGCGCACAGACGACAAGCCAGGACACGTGATGATAATAAAATTCGTAACTAATTCATTCCTTGACAAAATACCTCCCTGTTTATACCCACGTGACCCTAACTCGATGGGCTAACTACTGGTACCACCCTTGTACCGAACCCAAGCCTCAAGAACTATGCATGGCCAAAGAACATCAAGAGATGGATCAAATACGTGTTGAAATTCATGATATATGCATAGATCTCAAATATTATGCATAGATCAATTAAATCACATACAATTCATGTAATTATTAATTAAAAACAGTATAATATGGCGTAAATGGTGAGAAAAGAAGAGAAATTACATGCCTTGTTTGAAGATTATGGAAGAGATACGTGTTACGGGGGACGCGAGATCGGGACGAACCACCTTGAATCACACTAAAAACTTGAAAAATCGAGCTTGAGGGGAGGGAGAGGTGACGTGAAGGTGAGGGAGAGGGGAAGGGAGGAGGAGGCTAGGGTTTACACAAAGATTAGGTTTGAAAGAATGAGTGTGTATCCAAATGACCCCTCATATGATTTAATTAAGAAAATTAAGAGTTTTCCTATACTAACCCTCCACTTATTTAAAATGTTGAATAAAACTCTAAACATAGGCTTTAAAATCTTAAATTTTCGTAATACTTAGCCTCCTCAATTTTAAAATATAATAAAATCCATTAAAACAGCCCGTATAGGTGAAAAACGGGTTCCCCTCAACCAATAATCATAAAAGCTCATTTTTCGAAATTGCTGCTTAGAAATAATAATTTTTGCTCTTAAAATCTGAGGGTATAAAAATTTCAAATAATTTTCATCTCGGTCGTCCTAGTCTAGTCCACGCGTCCGGAACTCAAAAGGGCTAAAAATATAACATGCATATCATGAAACATTAAAACCATCATGACATCACATAAAATAGCATATAATTTTCTAAAATAAATTTTTTCCCCTATTCATGCACTTATTGCCATGTAACTAGGATTTCTGGGCGTTACATCCAACTTTTCTAGATCAGCTCGTAATAGTAACTATAGATGATAACCTCATCTACTCTAAGAATTGAAAGGAACATCCAGATCAGCTTAGAGGCACATTGCATATTTTGAGGACTAAGAATTGAAAGGAACATCCAGAGCAGCTTAGAGGCACATTGCATATTTTGAGGACTAAACAACATTGACTTAAGAAGATAGCTGTTTCTGTAACATCTTTGAGTAAGAAAAATGATAAGTATGTATGAACCCCAGAGTGTTCATTCAGTTTTGATAGATTTAAGCAAGTGTTGATAGAATCCCCTATCCCAACACTTCCATCTGGAAGAGGGAATTACGCTATATTCTCATTTGCATCAAGGACGGGTATGGGTGCTGTATTTATGCAAGATAAGAAGATGACGGTCTATGATTCTAGGCAACTGAAGATTTATGAGAAGAGCTACCCTATGTATGATCTAGAACGAGGAGAAGTGACCTTCGTAGTAAAGAATTTGAGGTACTACCTCAAGTATTTCTTCACCCCATAGGAGTTCAACACGAGACAAAGAAGATGGCTAGAGCGAGTGAAAGACTATGATTGCATTAATTATTATCACCCCACTAGAACTAACGTGGTAGCAGATACGTTAAATAATAAGGACATTAGGATTAGCTCATTTCAGAGACCATTAGCTAAAGAATTGAGAGTTTTGAACTGGAAGTGTTTACGTAGAAGTGTGCTGCAAAGTTAGCTGTGCTTACCATCCAGTCTACGTTAAAAAAAATTTGGATCAGAGTGGCACGGTGGAAGCGTAATCAAGTGACGATTAACTACTCAGATGAAAGTGAAACGAACCAAACTCTAGAATTTTTTTTTTAAAACATATGCGGAAGCAAACATAAACTTAAGGCATGGCTCGTTCCTTTCTAAAACGTTTCTAAATTATGTTCTCAAAAATACTTTAAACATAAATAAATGAGTATTTAAAATGTTGAAACATTCAAGCGAAATAAATTCACTGAGTAAAAATGCTGAAAGTAAACATGTTTAAAAAAACCAATATTTGAAACTGTATAATGACAAACTAAAAACATAAAGGCGGCCACGGGGTACTGCTGCAACAGGCGCTCAGACATCCTCACCGCCAGTCGGGATGTACTCATCGGCAGGGTCATCACCTGCACCATTTAAACCTAGTGAGCCTAGAGGCTCAGCATGCTCTATCGTAATACATAACAAAGTACATACTAATAAAATCGCATGCAAGCATATAATTGTAATTAAAATAACGTTAAAGCGTGAATGCTTACATGATTTTAAAACATTTCATATCATACATTTCATATCGTAACATATATATAACATATAAGGCATGGCACCTGAAAAACGTATGAGTCGTATCAGTGAATGTGAGCGGGCGTATGACTGACCAGTCGTAATAACCAACGTACGTGGCGGTGTGGTTCACCACGATATCACACGAGGATCCCTATATGTCACACCTTCTATAATTGCCACTTCACCATTTCGTGATCACATGGATCCATAGGTGTGAGACCTGGATTTGTATTAAGGATTAATTGTTGAATTAATCGAGTTTTGATGATTTCTGGTGATTTAGATTTCATTTTGAATGTTGAGTTGCATTTTCGGGTCGAGAATCACATTTGGACCAATTCTGGAAATTCCGAGATTTTCGAATTTCGGGTAAAATATGGTGGCAGATTTCATGACGTCAGCAGCGTGTGTTGTCGTCGTTTGGCTGACGTAAGCATTGCCGTTGAGAGATCTTTCGGTGAATCTGTTGGCAGATTTGATGACGTCAGCATTGCGTGGTTTCTTAGCGTGGATGACGTAAGCATTGCTGGTATGAGTTGTGGGTGAAAACCTGTTGGTAGATCTTATGACGTCAGCATCGCGTGTTGGTGTCGTGTGGATGATGTAAGCGTTGCTGTTGAGAGATTTGGTTGAGATCTGTCCAGCGTGCTTTCTATGGTGCGACGCCGTTTAGTGAGCGCGGGAGGAGAGATTTGTTTAGTTGGCTTTCGAAGGTTCAGACCTGATGATGTAAGAATATCTGTTGTGTTGCGCGCGACTAGTATAGTGGCCAGACCTTCTTGCGTAAGCAAACCTCTCCGCGGTTTTGTTGATGCGACGTCGTTTTGGGGATTTTAGTGTGTTTTAGCGCCTGCGTTGGTTTTGAGAGATCTGTTGATTATTTTGAAGCTTTGAAAGCTGTTTGGTCGGTGGAATAAATTAGCAGAACTCTTGCGCTTATTATAGAAGCGTTGGCTTCGTTTCTTTTCACAAAATCCCATACTTAGAAAATAATTCTCTCGAC
>KV005842.1:402335-477768 GCA_001598015.1 Dorcoceras hygrometricum
ACGGTGCGCGAGTATGCTCGCAAATTTTCTGCGCTTTTGGCTTTTGTTCCGCATGTTGCTGGCCGGGAGAGGGCTAAACTCACCAGATTTGTAGAAGGTTTGAATGAAGCATTTTATCAGAGTGTTTTGACAAGCAAGCCTTCATCGTATGCTGAGGCTGTGGATACTGCTATCCACATTGAGGAGGGCATGAGGAGTCGTCGTAATCGCAGGGCGCAGGTGGCACAGGCAGTGCAGAGTGGTCGACCGGTTGGTCAGGGAGCTCAGTCGTCCCAGAGTTCTCAGTCCGTGCATTTTTCTCAGCAGCAGCAGCAGGTAGCTCAGCAGTCTGGCCGTGGTAGGTTCCGACCTCGCGGTCAGCAGTTTAAGAAGAAGTCTGGTTCAGGGTCCTCTGGTTCAGGCAGTTCGAGTAGCAGTGGATCTCGGACTGAGTTTTGTGGCTTTTGTGGTGGAAAGCATCCTTCGACGCAGTGTGTAGGTGTGCAGGGTTCCTGCAACCTTTGTGGTCATTATGGGCACTTTGCGAGAGTGTGCCCGACAGCGGGAGCTCAGCAGGCCGCGGCCCAGCCTCAGGGTCGTGGGGGTCAGTCTAGGGGCCGTTCGCAGTAGTTTCAGCAACCTCGTTTTGGTGAGACTCAGTTTAGGCCGTTTCAGCAGCCTGGCCCTTCGCGTTTTGGGCAATCGTCTCAACCTTTCTTTCCAGGACCTCAGCAGGCTCAGGTTAACGCCTTCACGAGAGAACAGGCCGAGGAGACACCGAGCCGGGTGATTGGAGGTACATGTCTTGTCTTTGACTTTCCTGCTCGTGTGTTGTTTGACACCGGTGCTTCGCATTCGTTTATTTCTGATTCCTTTGTTGTTGAGCATGGATTGTGTACCGTCCCTTTGCGTGATATCGTTTCTGTTTCTACCCCCGGTGGTGTGAACCTGTTCTCGCAAGAGATTTTGTTGGATGGTGTGCTGCGTTTTGGCGAGCATGCCTTGTTAGCAAATTTGATCCGCTTGATGCTTTGGGATTTCGATTGTATAGTTGGGATGGATGTGTTGTCCAACTATAGGGCCTCCGTGGATTGCTTCCATGGGATTGTGCGCTTTAGGCCTTTGTCTGGCGAGAAGTGGGACTTCTATGGCCAGGACTCTAGATCGAAGATTCCGTTAGTTTCCGCGATGGAGATGTTTAGTTTGCTGTCTTTGGGTAATGCTGGCTTTATGATCTACGCTTTGGATGCGTCTTCTTCTTCTAGTGTGCAGCTCAGTGACGTTCCCGTGGTGCGACAATTCCCCGACGTGTTTCCGGAGGAGATTCCTGGTTTTCCTCCGAGACGGGAGATAGACTTCAGCATAGAGTTGGTGCCAGGCACAGCTCCGATTTCGTTTGTGTAATTTGTGTTTAAGAAAATAATGAATGTGCCTATATGACCCCTATGACTTTAATTAAGAAAATACCGGTTTGCCCTTCTAATTAAATTAAAAGGTACTTAAAAACTCATACTTGGGCTTTAAAGATTACAAAAATTTCGAAATCTAGGCCTCCTCATAATTTAAATTGCGTTAAAACTCAATATACCAGCCCGTATAGGCGAAAAACGGGTTCCCCTCCAAAATAGTTATAAAAATCCTAATTTACAAAAATAGTTGCTTAAAATAAAATAATTTCCTTCTTAAAATCCCATAACTTAAAAATCTCAAAATCATTTTCATTCCGATCGACCCTAATCTCGTCCACACGTCCGTAGCTCAAGCAGGCTGAAAAATGACACATGCATAACATGCAGCATAAAATCATGAATAAATCACATAATAAGGCATGTAATCATCTAAAATATTTTTCCCCCTATTCAGGCACTCATTTCTACGTAGTCAGGAAATTCTAGGTGTTACAACTCTCCCCCACTTATAGGAATTTCGTCCCCGGAATTGAGTACGTACCGAACAACTCCAGGTAGCGTGTCCGCATATCGACCTCAGTCTCCTAGGTAGCTTCATCCTCCGAGTGATTCTTCCACCGGACCTTGACCATCGGAATACTCCGCAATCTCAGCCTACGCTCCTCCCTAGCTAGAATCTGCACATGTCGCTCCTCAAAAGATAAATCTGGTGCCAACTGGAGCGGCTCAAAATCCAACACATGAGACGGGTTTGGAATGTACTTCCGCAACATCGAGATATGGAAGACATTATGCGCTGCTGCCAGACTGGGTGGTAACGCTACTCGATAAGCTAGAGTACCAACCCTCTCCAAATTCTAGGGCTAAGCTTGCCTCTCCGGCCAAAACGCATCACGCCCTTCATGGGCGATATCCTCACGAATACATGATCTCCCACATCTAGCTCCAGATCTCGTCGTCTCTGATCGGCATAACTCTTCTGATGACTCTGGGCTGTCCTCATCCTATCCCAAATCCTCGTCACAATATCTGCTGTCTGCTGCACTAACTCCGGCCCAGTAAGCACTCTCTCGCCAACCTCGTCCCAGTGTACGGGAGATCTGCATCTCCTCCCATACAACGCCTCATATGGATCCATCCCAATCGGCGCCTGAAAGCTATTGTTGTACGTGAACTCTACCAGGGGAAGTCTCGAGTCCCACGTACCCTGAAAATATATCACACAAGCTCTCAGCAAATCCTCCAGAACTTGAATGACCCTCTCTAAATTTCCGTATGTCTGCGGATGGAAGGCTGTACTGAATGACAATCTCGTCCCCAAAGCGGCATGCAAGCTCCTCCGGAACGCAGATGTAAATCTTGTGTCTCTGTCCGACACCATCGAGACTGGTATGCCATGCAGTCTGACCACCTCTCGGATATAAAGCTCTGCGTACTGCGTCAGGGTGAAAGTAGTCTTCACCGATAAGAAATGCGTTGACTTGGTGAGTCTGTCCACAATCACCCATATAGCCGTGAACCCTCTAGGACTCCTGGGCTATCCAACCACAAAATCCAACATGATATGCTCCCACTTACACTCAGGAATGGGAAGTGGCTGCAACAATCTTGCCGGTCGCTGATGCTCCGCCTTGACCTGCTGACAAGTCAAGCACTTAGACACGAATCTCCCTATGTCCCTCTTCATCCCTGGCCACCAATACAATGTCTGTAAACCCTGTACATCTTCGTACTCCCTGGGTGGATGGAGTACGTCGATGCATGATGTTAGGACCGGTTTAAAGAGATAGCAGGCGCTGTTGTCAAGAATTAAAAAATTTTGGCGCGCTGCTACTAAATAGGAGGAGATGCAATACCTCTGGTTCTTGAACACTAAAAACAAAGCACCGGAGACAGATCTGGTATTAATTAAAATCATGCGGAAAACACCAGAACTGAATCCTAATATTTTAAAACAACTTTGCGCAAACAGATTTCTGTTAAAACCAGTATGTGAAATCTGTTTGCTATGTGCTAGTGTGATGTCTGTTATGCGTGCTAAGTAAATATGAAAGTGCTGAATGAATAACAGAATACAATACTCAATCGATTTGTTTATGGAAGTTCGGACTTCAATGTCCTACGTCTCCCCTTCTTCCACCTCGGAAGGTTCCACTAGAAGATTTGATCTATACATCGTGTACAGACCCGATCCCGCAACCAGCAGCTGCGAGAACTCCTAGACTCTACCAGCCTTCGGTTGTTCACTCAGAACTTGTTTAACGTCTCTGTTCAAAGACTACATACAAAGAGTTTAACTTCATCGTGCTTGGACGGTAACTGATTGTGAATTGGTTTTGAGATTCATTCACTAATGAATGTGAATGAATCTCTGTGTGTGAGATTTTTACAATGAAGCGTTCAACTCTCTGTTTCTCTATTTCTCACACACTCGGGAAGTGCTCTACAAAAGCTAATAAGAACTCAGTAGTCGACGCTCGTAGCAAGATCCTCTCTAATGGTGGTCGACTACTTCGTACTTCTATTCATCTTCCCTTTTATTGTTATCTTCTTTTGATTTGATATTTTCTGTGCAACAACAACTATGACATCAGTCCTGCTCTTCAATGGCGTTCTTCTCGTATATAAGCCTCTATTCAAATAAAATCCGTTGGACACAAATTCTTCCCATTCAAATGTGTTCTTTAAAGTACCGACAGGGATTGTCCTTTGTGTCCTTTCTTTTCCAGGCCTTTTTGTCGTCTTCAGCATTTTGAAATAAGCTCAGCAGTTGACATCCAGCTTTAGTAATTCTTCATACTGTCAACTGCTTCGCTACTGGTTGTATCTTCAAATACTGCGTCTGGATACTTTGACGACTGGATTCTTGCGCCTGGTTGCAACTCTTCACTACGTCTGCTTTTCCTGCGTCTGGATAAGCAAAACACTGTAGCCTACGACTGGGTGCATTGTAGCTTGCGACTGGTTGTCCAGACGTTGGTCTTGAAGTGCTTGCGACTGGATTACCCAACAACTGGTTAGATCAAACGCTGTCTTTTTGACTTATTCAAACGACATCATTTGCTATGCATCCTCGACTGGTTAAATATAACGCTGTAGCTCTCGACTGGATGTACTATAGCTTCCTGCTGGTTATTTCCATCGCAAAGAGCATCTGCTGAATCTTAGCGCGAAGGAAAAACGCTGTCGTATCCATTTATCCAAACGACATCGTTTTTCTATCGCTGACTTCAATTACCATCGACTGGATCACTGTAGCTCACTGGTGATAGTGACGACGTCACTATTGATGTCATCATCGCTGTTCGATCTTCATCAGCAACCTCTCTTCTTTGCGCTACTGCTGAATGTTCTGTAGCTTCCTGCTGACGTCATCTTTGCTGCTCATAACTTCCTCCAGTAGACATGCTGACGTCATCGTCGCTGATTCCAGACTTCTCTTCACATCGACGTCTGGTTTTGTTCTTCACAACTGGTTCCAGACTTCTACTGTTCATATTCTTCTTCGAACCTTTCTCCAGCCTTTAGCGAATATCACAGCTGCTGGTCTAAATTGGCCTCCGCCTGATTACGAACAACTGACTCAACTTTGGACGTCTCCATTGCTAATCCAGTTTCCGTCTAAATGATAAGCCAAAACAGCTGTGAACTTTATCTTGTAAAACATCGACTGGACAAATTTTGCTTCATGACATTTTTCTTCGATAGATAGCATCTGTACACTAAGTAGATTTGTTAGAAACACAATAATAAGTTTTGTGTAATTCAAAATTCAATCTGGATCTGTTGACACAGATCCATCAATCTTTCCCTTTTTGATTTACACAAAACTTTAAATAACAAATGCATGTTCTAACAATTCTCTCCATTTTTGTGGGAATAAAAAAGAAATCGAAAGATGGTTTTTCCTGAATTTTAAATCAAAGCTCTCCCTACACTGTCACAACTAAAACAACGTGACAGCAAGATTTTTGATTTTGAAATCGAAAAGCATTTTGGGAAGAACCGTATGCGGCAGTATGCTATAATTTTGAAAAAGACGATTGAAACAAAACTGAAACTGATGCATAAACAGATAGCTCAAATTAATAAAGACAAAGACGCCACTCTCCCTGTCTTTTATAATATAAGCTCAAATCATTTTTAAAAGAAAATGAAGCACCAGCTGATATTCCGCATATAAGTACATTTGAAAACTATCAGAGCATTTAAAAATTGTTTCAAATAAGCATGTGCCACTGAGTCACTTACATTTGAAGAACCAGAAAGAAAATGTGACAGACAAAAGCTCAGATTTTCATTCTCCAATTTCGTCCCATGTGCTTGTCACCGAGCCTCGCTCCAGGTGATCTTACAGCACAACGAAAATAGAATCTTGGCATCCGCACGGAACTCGCGCATTCCGTGACAGTTCATCAAGAGAAAACCAGTTCTATATTAAAACAAATCATCTGGCCTTCATAAATAATCTTCTCAAAAACAGTTAAAAACATTTAAAACATAGCACATGAGTTTTAAAATGAGTTCTCGTTCAAGAACAACCTGCTCTGATACGAACTGAATCCTAATATTTTAAAACAACTTTGCGCAAACAGATTTCTGTTAAAACCAGTATGTGAAATCTGTTTGCTATGTGCTAGTGTGATGTCTGTTATGCGTGCTAAGTAAATATGCAAGTGCTGAATGAATAACAGAATACAATACTCAATCGATTTGTTTATGGAAGTTCGGACTTCAATGTCCTACGTCTCCCCTTCTTCCACCTCGGAAGGTTCCACTAGAAGATTTGATCTATACATCGTGTACAGACCCGATCCCGCAACCAGCAGTTGCGAGAACTCCTAGACTCTACCAGCCCTCGGCTGTTCACTCAGAACTTGTTTAACATCTCTGTTCAAAGACTACATACACAGAGTTTAACGTCATCGTGTTTGGACGGTTACTGATTGTGAATTGGTTTTGAGATTCATTCACTAATGAATGTGAATGAATCTCTGTGTGTGAGATTTTTACAATGAAGTGCTCAACTCTCTGTTTCTCTATTTCTCACACACTCGGGAAGTGCTCTACAAAAGATAATAAGAACTCAGCAGTCGACGCTCGTAGCAAGCTCCTCTCTAATGGTGGTCGACTACTTCGTACTTCTATTCATCTTCCCTTTTATTGTTATCTTCTTTTGATTTGATCTTTTCTGTGCAACAACAACTATGACAACAGTCCTGCTCTTCAATGGCGTTCTTCTCGTATATAAGCCTCTGTTCAAATTAAATCCGTTGGACACAAATTCTTCCCATTCAAATGTGTTCTTTAAAGTACCGACAGGGATTGTCCTTTGTGTCCTTTCTTTTGCAGGCCTTTTTGTCGTCTTCAGCATTTTGAAATAAGCTCAGCAGTTGACATCCAGCTTTAGTAATTCTTCATACTTTCAACTACTTCTCTACTGGTTGTATCTTCAAATACTGCGTCTGGATACTTTGACGACTGGATTCTTGCGCCTGGTTGCAACTCTTCACTACGTCTACTTTTCCTGCGTATGGATAAGCAAAACACTGTAGCCTGCGACTGGGTGCACTGTAGCTTGCGACTGGTTGTCCAGACGTTGGTCTTGAAGTGCTTGCGACTGGATTACCCAACAACTGGTTAGATCAAACGCTGTCGTTTTGACTTATTCAAACGACATCGTTTGCTATGCATCCTCGACTGGTTAAATATAACGCTGTATCTCTCGACTGGATGTACTGTAGCTTCCTGCTGGTTATTTCCATCGCAAAGAGCATCTGCTGAATCTTAGCGTGAAGGCAAAAGGCTGTCGTATCCATTTATCCAAACGACATCGTTTTGCTATCCCTGACTTCAATTACCATCGACTGGTTCACTGTAGCTCACTGCTGATAGTGAAGACATCATTGCTGATGTCATCATCGCTGTTCGATCTTCATCAGCAACCTCTCTTCTTTGCGCTACTGCTGAATGTTCTGTAGCTTCCTGCTGACGTCATCTTTGCTGCTCATAACTTCTTCCAGTAGACATGCTGACGTCATCGTCGGTGATTCCAGACTTCTCTTCACATCGACGTCTGGTTTTGTTCTTCACAACTGGTTCCAGACTTCTACTGTTCATATTCTTCTTCGAACCTTTCTCCAGCCTTTAGTGAATATCATAGCTGCTGGTCTAAATTGGCCTCCGCCTGATTACGAACAACTGACTCAACTTTGGACGTCTCCATTTCTAATTCAGTTTCCGTCTAAATGATAAGCCAAAACAGCTGTGAACTTTATCTTGTAAACCATCGACTGGACAGATTTTGCTTCATGACATTTTTCTTCGATAGCTAGCATCTGTACACTAAGTATATTTGTTAGAAACACAATAATAAGTTTTGTGTAATTCAAAATTAAATCTGGATCTGTTGACATAGATCCATCACATGAGCCTCAGATAAGATCTCGGCTCTCAACTGACCAGTGCTCGGCACCCACATCCAGCCTCTGAAACGGACTATCCCATCCTCAACAGTGTACAGACCTCGTCCTCTGTCCTCATCACGCTGCCTCCACTGCTGTAACTGCTCATCGGAAGCCTGCCCCTCTCTGACCACTCTCGAAGAGTCGGCTGAATCGTGAGCGCTGCTAAACTCGGCGCACAGCCTCCTGAATAGAACTCTAGTCCAAACCTCTCTATCTCAGTCTGTAGTGGCCTCTCAACTGACAAACAAGCCACCACTGCAGTCTTCCGGCTCAAGGCGTCTGCCACTACATTAGCCTTACCCGGATGGTAGCTAATGTCACAGTCATAATCCTTCACCAACTCTAACCATCTGCGCTGCCTCATGTTCAGCTCCTTATGGGTGAAGAAGTACTTGAGGCTCTTGTGGTCGGTGAATATCTGACACTTCTCACCGTATAAGTACTGCCTCCAAATCTTCAGCGTAAACACCACTGCTGCAAGCTCAAAGTCATGCGACGGATAGTTCTGCTCATAACTCTTCAACTGCCTCAACGCAAAGCAATAACCTTACCACCCTGCATCAGAACTGCACCCAAACCTCTCAAAGACGCATCTGTATAAACCACAAACTCCTCGTGGTCCACTGGCATGGCTAATACTGGTGCTGAAGTAAGGGCCTCCTTCAGCTGATCAAAGATCCTCTGACACTCGGGACTCCACACATACTTCACATTCTTCTTGGTCAAGGCTGTCAAGGGCACTGAAATAGAAGAGAAGCCCTTGATAAATTTGCGATAATAACCTGCCAAGCCCAAGAAATTACGAATCTCCGCTGCATTCCTCGGAATCCCCCAGTTCTGTACTGCCTCCACCTTCGATGGGTCCACAGAAATCCCATCTCTCGATATAATATGTCCTAAGAAAGCCACCTGCTCCAGCCAAAACTCGCACTTGCTGAACTTGGCATACAATCTATGCTCTCTCAAAGTCTGCAAAGCTGTATGCAAGTGCTGTCTGTGCTCCTCCAAGATCCTCGAATAGATCAGAATATCATCGATGAACGCAATGATGAACTGGTCCAGATACTGCCTGAATACCCTGTTCATCAGATCCATGAAAATCGCTGGGGCATTCTTCAGACCAAACGGCATCACCAAAAACTCGTAGCTCTAACTCTCAGCTGATGGTAGCCAGATCTCAGATCAATCTTCGAGAACACCGAATCTCCCTGCAACTGATCAAATAAATCCTCAATCCTCGGGAGTGGATACTTATTCTTCACTGTGACTCTGTTCAGCTCCCGGTAGTCGATGCACAATCTCATGCTGCCATCCTTCTTCGTCACAAACAACACTGGCGCGCCCCAAGGGGAAAAGCTAGGGCGAATGAACCCCTTATCCAGCAACTCCTGAATCTGCTCCTTAAGCTCCTTCATCTATGTAGGAGCTAATCGATAAGGTGCCTTAGAGATAGGAACTGTCCCTGGCATCAGCTCAATAGAAAACTCCACCTCTCGCTCCGGTGGAACTCCCACTACGTCATCAGGAAAGACGTCTGCATAATCTCTGACTACCTCCACATCAGATAGTGAAGGGCCTGCTGAACCTCCAGAAGCGGTAACGCTGGCCAAGAAGGCCTGACATCCATGCTCAACTAGCCTCCTGGCCTGCAGAAAAGATATGAATCTGGGCTTCCACGGCCTCCTAGCTGCCTCAAATAAAAAGGCCTCCTGCCCTGGCGGTCTGATAGAAACTGTCCTCTGCTGAAAATCAATCACGGCTCCAAACTCTATCAGCCAATCCATGCCTAGGATGAGGTCGAATCCTGTCATCTGCTAAATGACCAAATCTTCTCTAACCGCATGATCCTGAAACGTCATCGTCAGACCCTACACGATGCTGGTCATCGTCAACTCCTCTACTGACGGAACCGTCACGGTGAGAGCTAACCCCATGCTCTCCGAATTATTCCCATCCTCTGTGTGAATGCACTCGAAATAAACGAGTGGGTCGCCCCTCAGTCTAACAAAGCGAGTGTAGTGACACCAAGGACACGAATCTCGATTGAAACAGAAACGTCACACATGTACGCGTTTACGGTCATACTAAATCCCAAAAGCAGATTAGATACCTAAAACAGTTCTAAGTTCGCTAGTCCTATCCGTCAAAGTTTCCAAAACGAGTCCTAGGAGTCTTACAGTTCCCACCTATGTTCACCTAGCAACTAAGGTAACAAGTTTCCTAGCGGTGCTCTATCTTGCATGCAGTTCTAAAACACCAAGTTAATGACATTGCAAAACATGGAAACGACAAAAATCTAAACGGAATACCTATGAGTAAAGTCGTGTCCGGATCTGCAGCCTCATCCTGCATCACGAACACGCGACCATTGTCCTGTCTCCTCTTAGGGCAGTCCCTAGAAACATGCCCTGGATCCTTGCAGTGAAAACACTTGCCAGTCCCTAGCATACAAGGTCCTGGATGCCGCTTACTGCACTCATTGTAGACTGGAAACTCTACAGGTCTAGGGGCGCTGGCCCCCTGCTGCTCTGGCCTCTGCTGGCCCTGCTGTCTCTGATGCTGCTGCCCTTGAAGACTTGGGCCCTTAGGAGGCCCCTGATATGGTCTCTTCACCGGTGGCTACGAATACTGGCCCCTGACGGGTTGCTGCATCTGTCTCTTCCTCTAATAGTCATCCCTCATATCCTTTCGGCCTCTCTCAGACCGGTAAGCCCTGTTCACTGCCGCCATGTAAGTCTCCACGTCCGCCATGTTGACATCGTGGCGGATGTCAGGTCGCAGTCCGTCAGTAAACTGCCTCAACTTCTCACTCTCAACTGTAGAAATCGAGGGCACAAACTCCCTCACATACTCAGCAACAGTCTTGTCTCCCTGGCGGAGACTCATAAACTCCCGAATCAGCTGGCTCCGGGCATCTACAGGAAAATACTTCTCGAAAAAGACTTTCTTGAACTCGCACCAATACAGGCTCTCCAGAAACAGTCCAACCACTGCGTCTTTACACCATAGAGCAGTGTCTCCCTTCATCATGAAAATGGCACAATGGACCTTGTCGGCGTCCGCTAGACCCATGTAGTCATAGATAGTCTCCATGGATTGGATCCACTCCTCAGCAACAAGTGGATCGGTGGTGCCAGCAAACTCCTTAGGTCCCTGCTTGCGGAACCTCTCTGCAACGTCCTCTTCATGCGACTTCCCAGGTCGCTCTGACTGACGCTCCAATAGCCTGGTAATCCCAGCTAGCATGTCCACGCTAGCTCGCTCATACGGAGTAAACTGAGGTGGTGGGGGAGGAGGAGGAGGTGTAGCACCATCCTGTGGGGTCCTAGCACGTCGGGGATGCATTGTTCTGATACACCAAAACCTTATAACGTAAATCTAAGTGCATGACTAAGCGTCTATTTTTTAAAATTCTAAGACCATAAATATCATGCAAGGCTAAAACATGCAGCATGCAAACATAAATATAACTAAAAAATAAAACTCACAGACTGGTAGTGCGACTTCTGAGCTCCACGCAGCAGGAAAGTACCCTAACAGAACCACCGCTCTGATACCAACTGAAACGAACCATACTCTAGAATTTTTTTTTTAAAACATATGCGGAAGCAAACACAAACTTAAGGTATGACTCGTTCCTTTCTAAAACGTTTCTAAATCATTTTCTCAAAAATACTTTAAACATAAATAAAGGAATATTTAAAACGTTGAAACATTCAAGAGGAATAAATTCACTGAGTAAAAATGCTGAAAGTAAACCAATATCTGAAACTGTATCATGACAGACTAAAAACATAAAGGCGGCCACGGGGTACTGCTGCAACATGCGCTCAGACGTCCTCATCGCCAGTCGGGATGTACTCATCGGCAGGGTCATCACGTGCACCATTTAAACCTAGTGAGCCTAGAGGCTTTCAGCATGCTCTATCGTAATACATAACAAAGTACATACTAATAAAATCGCATGCAAGCATATACTTGTAATTAAAATAACGTTAAAGCGTGAATGCGTGCATGATCTTAAAACATTTTATATCATACATTTTATATCGTAACATATCATATAACATATAAGGCATGGCATAACGAAACCTGAAAAACGTATGAGTCGTATCAGTGAATGTGAGCGGGCGTATGACTGACCAGTCGTAATAACCAACGTACGTGGCGGTGTGGTTCACCCCGATATCACACGAGGATCCCTATATGTCACACCTCCTATAATTGCCACTTCACCATGTCGTGATTACATGGATCCATAGGCCCTATAATCACCTAAAAACAGGGGATCCCCGGGCCCAGCTACCCGGCTAACTCCCATCGTAGATTTTGCCACATCACTTCAATCCCTCGGGTTTTAACTTAAAAAAAACATGCCTGATCATTTCATAATCCCATGATGCGTGAATTTCTTAAAATCATGTAATTTAAAACTTAGCCCGTTAATGTATATTTAATCATTTCTTTGAAAACGTTTACGTACATAAAATACTACATATATAATTAAATATACACTTACGGGCTTCTATATTTTTCTACTTCGGTCAAGGATTGATTCCGGGGTCAGGCTCACCACTTCTAGACCAAACGTCGCTCTAAAATCGGCCGGTGAAACGGATGTTCACCTCTTTTTCCCATTTTTGCCTATTTTCTTTAAATTTTTGATTTCTTAAAATCAAGGCTAACTGGGACTAATAAATTCAATTTTGGCTTCTAAAAAATCAATTTGGACTTATTAAAATCGATTTTGACTTTTAAAATCAATTTAAGTCAATTTTGACCTCGAAAGCCGATTTTGACCAAAATATCGATTTTGACCAAATTAAATCCCAAAAATCGATTTTAACTCCAATAAAATACCAAAGGCCCTAATTTTGAATAAAAACTTAAAATTAAACATAACTCAAATTATTTAAAAGGTTTGACTCAATTTTGGCCTTCTGGCTAATTTCTTTAAAATTGGACCTTTGACACATTAATTAAAATAACAGGTCCATAATTAAAATAACTTTAAAATATTTGACTCGAGACTCGATGAAGTGATCTGGTCCAACCGAACCAGCCAGTTCAATTGAACCGAACCAATCCACTACAAGCCCTAAATCGACAAACACACACTGCCTCATGCACAGCCGCGACACGCCACCGACATTCCATTCGTTCTCCCTGCTCCGGCCACCAATAGTCGGAGACCCGACGGCTGGACCACCCCCAGGTCCAGACGGTCCTAACCTGACCAACCTTGGCCCCAACCATGGTCGCACGATGGTGCACGACTCATGGGAAGGAGACGCACCGCGCGGCGCATCGGCACACAGTGCACGGCGTTCTTCAACCAGCCATCGGTTCGACCAATAATCCCACACTTTGAACCACTGCTAGACACCCCTAGGACCACCATGAACCCCCTAAGTCGAGCCATAACCCCTTAAGCATTACATCAACCGAAGCCATGCAAGAAAATTCAAAACCGTGAGAGGTGTCATGAGACAATGCATGAACCGAGATCATGGAAGGTAGATCTGAACAATACACTTACAATTCACACAAATTTTCATAAAAATCAGTCTAATAGAGTTTAAATGCTGAGAAAGAGGATTGATATTGCATGCCTTGGTTGAAGAAGACGTAGATCTGCGAGGTTCGAACGTTCTAGACACGAGATCGGGGCGCCGCCGGATTTGGATCACCAAGCTCCTTCAAAGTCTAAATATTTTCGAAGATTTGTGTGCTAATGGAGTGGAGAGGACGGCTGGTTGTGTGGAGAGGAGGCTAGGTTTGTGTAATTTGTGTTTAAGAAAATAATGAATGTGCCTATAATGATCCCTATGACTTTAATTAAGAAAATACCGATCTGCCCTTCTAATTAAACTAAAAGGTACTTAAAAAGTCATAATTGGGCTTTAAAGATGGTAAAATTTCGAAATCTAGGCCTCCTCATAATTTAAATTGCGTTAAAACTCAACATACCAGCCCGTATAGGCGAAAAACGGGTTCCCCTCCAAAATAATTATAAAAATCCTAATTTACAAAAATAGTTGCTTAAAATAAAATAATTTCGTTCTTAAAATCCCATAACTTAAAAATCTCAAAATCATTTTCATTCCGATCGACCCTAATCTCGTCCACACGTCCGTAGCTCAAGCAGGCTGAAAAATGACACATGCATAACATGGAGCATAAAATCATGAATAAATCACATAATAAGGCAAGTAATCATCTAAAATATTTTTTCCCCTATTCATGCACTCATTTCTACGTAGTTAGGAAATTCTAGGCGTTACAGAAAGAAACAAAATGAACAGAGTAGACAAAGAGGGTACGCTGACAGACATCTCCGCGAGCTGGTATAGCTTGCGTCCGAGCTGACTCATGAAGACAAACCAGAGATGATTCATATTAGAGAAAATCAAGGGCTGAGGACTAGGAGTATCCCCACGATTAAGATTCATTGAGCAAATCTTTCAGAAAGAGAAGAAAACTAAGAAAATGAGACAGATTTGCGTAGTTGATACCCAGATCTGTATAAGTAAGCAAATTTCGAGGACGAAATTTCTTTAAGGGGGGTAGATTGTAACGCCCAGGAAATCCATAAATCCACAATGATAGATCTAAAATTTTAAAATGGTTTAATTGCTATTTTCAGTACCCTTCTTCAGCTTTAGTTCAAAGAATTCAGTTTTTGTCCAAGATGAATTTTCAGATTAGACAGGAACCCGGTTCACAGGAGTTAGCCGGCTCTAACCCTATCAAGCACAGTCCAAGTATTTTAATTCAGTCGGTGCAAATATTTTTAAAGAAAAATGAGCACATGCTTTTAATTTGCCTATTAATATACGTGCCAAGTACCTTCACCCTCATTTATCAAACTTCTTCCAAAAATTTCCATTTTTAAAGTGGTGGTACTATGGGAAAAAGCTGTTGGATCTGTTTTACAGATCAGAATTTAAGTTTTGATTAACACAATATCTGCTACTATCTGACTAACGACTTTCGTGATATGTGCAGTGCACTTGATTAAGGAAACAGGGAGATATCCAATCTGGAACAGTGAGGGCCGCCCAAGTTGGTCGAGTTGAAGATATCTTTGCTGGTACAGTAAGGGGATGCCCGAGCTAGAACAACACTGTCTTTACCAGGTCGAAGAAGAATTCAAGCTGGATTGGTAAAGGAGAAGAGCAGCTCAAGCGCAGAATCAAGCAGAGTTGAAGTGCAGTGGTTAAAGCGCATAATTTCTCAAGTGCAGCGCACAAGGGCAGTGATTGAGTGCGAAGCCAACGTAATTTCGGAGGCCTAAACTAAGGAGCTCGTTTAGTGTTGGGATCCGGATCCGCCCCCCGGTCAGGCAGCGGAAGAACAAAAATATAGAACCGGGAGGCGATCAATACGAAAAACAATTCTACATTCTACGACATTCATAGGATGTTTAGCGTGTTACCTCGCTGGCACTTGTGCCTGGCTCCAACCGGTGTTTCAAGAACCCGGCGCTTCTCGGTAGATTGCGGTAGATACGCCAATCCGGTCCACGACCAGATCCGAGACTCATTCGTCAGACTGCACTAGAAGTCCTGACGAGATCAGCACGAACGGATGCTCCTCGAAAAACTAGGCCGGAACGACTATTAGATGTGTTTCATGATAGCCGTCATACCCACTATCACATCTAACATACGCTTTAGTGTAATCTAGGTCTTTACTCAACACAATTGTAAATCATTACACACATAATGAAAGTAAAGAATGCCATATAAAAGAATGCGAATATCATATATAAAGATCGTTTGTACAAGAGTCAATAAAACCCACACGCCACAGGTTGGCTAGTTGGGCATCTACTCTAACATTTAGGACTATCCACTGAGCAGCTGAGCAGCGAGAAGCAATCAGCTCAGTGGATCTCAGAAAAGAAGTAACAGAGGCAGGCTGATGAAGGAGAAGTCAGTCCGGAGAAGAGAAAACCCGATCAGGGTTCTAGCTCAGCTGGATGATTATGAGATGGATGTTGAGGCAGGAGTCGGAAAGCATGAAGAAGGTCGACGCCTATAATGACGCAAAGGTGGAAAGACCCTCATAAGAAGCAACCAACTGGAAGATAAAACTAGCTGAGAGACCAGCTCAGAGAAGCGACCTGCTGAGTATGATGAACAAGGTGGCTTCAAGAAGCTCAAGAGCAGCTAGAGACCAGCTTGAATAGCAATAGCAGATGCCATCAAATCTACGAGCTGATAATCTAAGCTGGTTAAGGTCAAACCAGCTAAGCCAACAAAGCATAAGTCGTTTGAGTTCAAGAGCAGAAATTAGACAAAACAACAAGCAAAGCGATGTGAATACAGGGCATTACGCAGACTACTTTTCAGTATTCAAATCAATTTGCTGTGATGTCTTCTCAAAGTACAATGCTCACGTGCTAAAAGCCAAATAGCCTGTAGAAGCATTAAATACAAAGGACACAAAGTACAGCCATGCCAGAACCTTTTCAGAAGACTTATCAACGGCTGGAACGATGTGTCCAACGGGCAGAATCGGCACTGGGCTATTTATATGAAGAAAACGTTGAGAAAAAATAACATGGAGAGTAAGGCGCATACAATAGAAGACGAGCGCAAAATAATAGAGAAAAGTGTTGTGCAAACAAAAATGAAAAACAGCAGAAAGCACAACACAAGATCTGGGAAGACATTGGTAAAAACCAGCTCAGATTAGGAGCACTTCCCAGTTTGTGAGCTATAATACATGAGAGACTGTGCTTACAGTATAAATCTCACACACGATTCACTCAAATATGAGAGCTGAGAGCTAAATTGTTGAGATGAGTGAGTTAGGTTAATACTCTCCATTGTAGTCTTTGCACAGAGACGTTAAACAAGTCTAGTTGTCTTTCGCACAGTGACGTTAAAGAAGTGTATGTAGTCTTTCGCACTGAGACAGTAAAGAAGTGTCGCCTTTTCACTGAGACAGTAAAGAAGTGAGTTAGACACACACAACTTGCGGGCTGCTGTGCAGTGGTGTGGCTAAGGGTTCTTGCGGCTGCTGGTCGTAGGACTGGGTTGCAGCGAGGGTCGTTGTAATCAAAGTCTTCTAGTGGATCATTCCCGTTGCGGAAGAAGGGGAGATGTAGGAGAGTTAGCTCCGAACTTCCATAAACAAATCAGCGTATTACTTTACTGCTTTCTGCATTTACTCATACGCATAGCATGTTTGGTGAAAACTGTTAAACTATTTAAATAAGCTTTCGAACCTAAGAGTGCAGTTTGAGTTATTTCCGCATGATTGATACTCATTACTCAATCTGTATCTCGATGCACAAGTATTCAAGAACACAAAGCTATTGCAGCTCTAGTTAAATAACTAGATCGCTTGCACTTACATCGGGCTTGTTGGAACAACCAGCTGGAACCAAGCTCTTGCACTGCGATGGTTTAGCGCCGAGCTGGTTCCACTATAATGCGGTCCGGTTTGAGTTGCATGCTGGTTTTTCAACTCTTATACTTCAAGTGCAAGTAACTTACGGGGTTGATGTCAAGGCTGTGTGAGAGCCAATGTGAGCTGTGGCAGGGTTCACGGACATCACCCCCGACATTTCGATCCTAACAAGTGGTATCAGAGCAGGTTGTTCTTGAATAGTGCATTTTCTTTCGAAAATTGTTTTTAAACGGTTTGAAAATTCATATATGCTCTGATATCCATTCGAAAGCCTGTCTATGCTACACAAAATTTTAAGTTTTCAAAAATCATAGCATATGGATATGGGAGGAATGTCTATTGAATTGCAGAGCGATTTCTCGAAAGGAAAGAGCGGCAACATCTCTTCTGACAAGCTGACAGATTGCACGAGGTCTGTGGATGCCAAGATCTCTAAGGCAGAGCGAGGCTAAGCCTTAGGGCTTTAGGGAAAAATGGAAGAGATTCTACGGATTGAATCTTCTATTGCTCCTCTGGTACATATATTTATGAAAACTTTTGAGTAGCATAGATTTTTCAAAATATCATGCATACACAGTGTTTTCGAGAAAACTGTCTCCCTGTGCATAATGATTTTATTTCGAAAATAAAATTATCCCATGATCGGCTGGGGGGGGGGGGTTTAAATATTAAAGGGGAGACAAGATTTCAAACCCTTTTTGATTCCCACAAAAAGGGGGAGAAATATTTTCATACATAAACATACGTGCATATGTTTTTTCAGATTTTGTGTAAATCAAAAAGGGGGAGATTGTTGGATCTACTTTATAGATCAGAATCTAAGTTTTGATTAACACAAAATCTGCTACTATCTGACTAACGGCTTTCATGATATGTGCAGTGCACTTGATTAAGGAAACAGGGAGATATACAAACTGGAACAGTGAGGGGACGCCCAAGCTGGTCGAGTTGAAGATATCTTTGCTGGTACAGTAAGGGGACACCCGAGCTGGAACAACTCTGTCTTTACTAGGTCGAAGAAGACTTCAAGCTAGTCTGGTAAAGGAGAAGAGCAGCTCAAGCGTAGAATCAAGCAGAGTTGAAGTGCAATGGTTTAAGCGCAGAATTTCTCAAGTGCAGATCAAGTGCAGCGCACAAGAACAGTGATTGAGTGCGAAGCCAATGCAATTTCGGAGGCCTAAACGAAGGAGCTCGTTTAGTCCTATCCACTGAGCAGTTGAGCAGCGAGAAGCAATCAGCTCAGTGGCTTTCAGCAAAGAAGTAACAGAGGCAGGCTGATGAAGGAGAAGTAAGGCCGGAGAAGAGAAAACCCGATCAAGGTTCTGGCTCAGCTGGATGATTATGAGATGGATGCTGAGGCAGGAGTCGGAAAGCATGAAGAAGGTCGACGCCTGTAATGACGCAAAGGCGGAAAGACCCTCATAAGATGCAACCAGCTGGAAGAGATAACCAGTTGAGAGACCACCTCAGAGAAGTGACCTGCTGAGTATGATGAACAAGGTGGCTTCAAGCAGCTCAAGAGCATACAATAAGAGAGCAGCTAGAGACCAGCTCGTATAGCAATAGCAGATGCCATCAAATCTACGAGCTGGTTGTTGGGCAACGGTGGCGGATCCGGATCCCGTCTCCGACGGTGCAGCGGAAGTTTAAAATTAAGCACCGGGATAGGTTCAATACAATAAAATCAATACTATAAACCATTCATAGGATGATTTTCGGGGTGTTACCTTGTTGGCGTCTAGGCGCCTGGCTCCGACCAGTTTCACGAGGAAATCGTCACTTCAAACTGTAGGCGGCGGTAGATCCTCAAATATGGTCCACGACCGAAATCACGATTCCTCCGATCAGCCTGCACTAGAAGGCTGATGGATTTTTCCACGGACGGAGTCACCTCGTCGCAATGATCGAAACAAGTCCGATCACACGACGAACGGACGGCGGCGGCACGGCGGTGGGCGGCGGCCGTGCGTGTGGTTGAGGGAGAGGGGCGGCCGACTTTTTGAGTGGAGGCTAGGGTTTTCAAGTTATGATGCAAGTATTGTGCAAACCTAGGCTCAAGACTATGTATAGGTGTGATGGGCTTGAATCGGCCCATTGGACCTGGGGCGGGCCCAGTCCAACGTATGAACATTCGGTTCATCAGCATCACCGTGGTTTCATCATAATTCCGATCGACGATCAGATCAGACCGATCGACTCAGTTTCCAAAACTGAATATTATGATGCGAAAACAATTTTTCAGATTACTTAGTCCAAAATGACAGTTTTGCCCCTCAACAGCGGGAAATCGCAATTTGACCCCTGTTGACTTTTAGGAAGTCGCACTCCCTAAAATTCAAAGTGAGACGCCTATCATGTAGAGTCTCAATGACGTTTCGAGTCGTGAGGACTAATCATTACAACCAAGACCTCGGACTTATCCACTTGACAAATGGTAACCACTTGGAAAGTCCGAACGAGGGTAGTTCGATAGATCACCAGGTCACTATCTATCTGCATGCTCAGAACATCACAATGTTCCCTACCAATGAAACATGGTACTTTGCATCGCAGATACTAGTCTCAAGCTCGGGCGGCCTTATCCTCATTTTGACGGCCCAATCGACTAAGAACTAATTCAGAATACATAGTGACTATTAGATGTGTTTAATGATAGCCGTCATACCCACTATCACATCTAACATACACTATGGTGCATTCTAGGTCTTTATCCAACACAATTGTTAACATTATATAAACATAATGAAGATAAAGAATGCCATAAACAAATGTGAATATCATATATAAAGACTGTCATATACAAGAGTCTATAAACCCACACGCCACAAGTTGGCTAGTTGGGCATCTACTCTAACACTGGTAATCCAAGCTGGTTAAGGTCAAACCAGCTCAGCCAACAAAGCATAATTTGTCTGAGTTCAAGAGCAGAAATTATAAAAAACAACAAGAAAAGCGATGTGAATACAAGGCATTACGTAGACTACTTTTCAGTATTCAAATCGATTTGCTGTGATGTCTTCTCAAAGTATAATGCTCACGTTCTAAAAGCCAAATAGCCTGTAGAAGCATTAAATACAAAGGACACAAAGTACAGCCATGCCAGAACCTTTTCAGAAGACTTATCAATGGCTAAAAAGATGTGTCCAACGGGCAGAATCGGCACTGGGCTATTTATATGAAGAAAACGTTGAGAAAAAATAACATGGAGAGTAAGGCGCATACAATAGAAGACGAGCGCAAAATAATAGAGCAAAGTGTTGTGCAAACAAAAATGAAAAACAGCAGAAAGCACAACACAAGATCTGGGAAGACATTGGTAAAAACCAGCTCAGATTAGGAGCACTTCCCAGTTTGTGAGATATAATACATGAGAGACTGTGCTTACAGTATAAATCTCACACATGATTCACTCACATATGAGAGCTGAGAGCTAAATTGTTGAGATGAGTGAGTCAGGTTAATACTCACCATTGTAGTCTTTGGATAGAGACGTTAAACAAGTCTAGTTGTCTTTCGCACTGAGACGTTAAAGAAGTGTATGTAGTCTTTCGCACTGAGACAGTAAAGAAGTGTCGCCTTTCTCACAGAGGCAGTAAAGAATTGAGTTAGACACACGCAGCTTGCGGGCTGGTGTGCAGTGGTGTGGCTAGGAGTTCTTGCGGCTGCGGGTCATAGGAGTGGATTGCAGCGAGGGTCGTTGTAATCAAAGTCTTCTAGTTGTTCCTTCCCGTTCCGGAAGAAGGGGGGATGTAGGAGAGTTAGCTCCGAACTTCCATAAACAAATCAGCGTATTAATTTACTGCTTTCTGCATTTACTCATACGCATAGCATGTTTGGTGAAAACTGTAAACTGTTTAAATAATCTTTCGAACCTAAGAGTGCAGTTTGAGTTATTTCCGCATGATTGATGCTCATACTCAATCGTATCTCGATGCACAAGTATTCAAGAACACATAGCTATTTCAGCTCTAGTTAAATAACCAGATCGCTTGCACTTCCATCGGGCTGGTTGGAACAACGAGCTGGAACCAAGCTCTTGCACTGCACTGGTTTAGCGCCGAGCTGGTTCCACTATAATGCGGTCCGGTTTGAGTTGCGTGCTGGTTTTTCAAATCTTATACTTTTAAGTGCACGTAACTTACGGGGTTGATCTCAAGGCTGTGTGAGAGCCAATGTGAGCTGTGGCAGGGTTCACGGACATCACCCCCGGCATTTCGATCCTAACAAAGCTCTGCCGAACAGAGCTTCAAAACTCTTTCAAATTGATTTTGATCTTGTTTGTAAGTGGTTCAACATCGAAAGATTTCTGTTTGCTGTGTTCAGCAGTTGTGGCAAGTAAACACTGTTTTGTGTTTTACTTGTGAAAGAATATATTGTTTCTGTTTGCATGTTTGTATGAGTTGAAGGTTTGAAAAACGTTTTCTTAAAAGGCTCTTCAAACATAGTTGAGATAAGATGCTTTCTTTGAAGTTTTGTGTAGCACCCTAGTCCATCGATTTTACTAAAAGATGTCTAAAGCACTACGGAAAGCTTACTCCTTTCTCGGATTTCAAAGATTTTCCAATAATACATATGATTGGGGTGATTATGCAACTTAAAAATGAAGGATTAATCTCACAGATACTGTAATGGACCAGCATGAACCTAAGCTGGGTCAGCGTGTGTGAAGCACACGCAAGCTGGATGAGCTCCGAGCGTAGCGACGCATGGGCTGGATCAGCTCAGAGGATTTCCAGTACAGAAGCATATTAGTTCGGAGTAAGGATTTCAACTATGGACAATTAAATCAAACCCGACCGAAACAGACCGGATAATCAAAAGCCAAACAGTTCTCAGCACATAATATGGGTAAAATATCTCAGAAGGATACCAACTGAATTACGAAGGCTATCATAAAATTTCTTAATATAGATAACTCAAAATCAGTTTAGAACTTGAAGTGCAAAAATCTGATACAACTCGGTTTTAAAAACAAAAACTAGAAATGATACAACATAAAACATCACGCAAACGCAGGCCGTTGATAAACACACATCCCCGTCTGCTCCAGCTCACGCTATCCCAATTCTCAAACAACATCCTCAACTGCAACCATGAAAGCTAGTGATCCTAGGGGCTCAACAGGTAAATATGGTAATAACGGAGCTCACACAAAACTCATAGTAAGCTTAAACTTAAAGGAAGTAA
The DNA here is from genome assembly GCA_001598015.1 of Dorcoceras hygrometricum. Classification (NCBI taxonomy): domain Eukaryota; kingdom Viridiplantae; phylum Streptophyta; class Magnoliopsida; order Lamiales; family Gesneriaceae; genus Dorcoceras; species Dorcoceras hygrometricum. The sequence goes on from KV005842.1 coordinate 424,801, forward strand.
TAATTTAACAACATTTTCAAAAAAAAACTATGGTTATAATAATCCATAAAGTTTTCTGTTGAGATGTGGCACAGAAGTTCTCCTTAGGAACGTAAAATCACCTCAGAGAGATAGCTTATCCATTCAGAACCGAGTTCCAACTAAACCCGCTCTGCCTATATGCTCAGAAACTCATCACTATAATTCAGCTCAACCTATATTCTGGAAGCACACAGGGAATTCTAGGCTGAAGTTACCTTCGTACAACCTAGTATTTTGAAAGAGACGACATCTTGCTGTTGTTAAACTTTTTTGTCAAATGTTTAAAAACCATTTTTCGAAACCGCAGCAGCATACAGTTCATAACATCATATGGAAAATTTTAAACAAAGCTCAAAACTCTGAAACAAGAGCAACAGAAAGCACACAGAACAAAATAACAATACTATGCTTTCATGGAAGCAGCAAGAAATAGAGTTACTTGCCTTTGCTGATCGACGGGTTGCAGGGATCAGCTCCGGCTACGAAATATTACACAAGCACAGTTGTCTGCTATCTCCGAAGAAAGTATTTTGGTTGGTTTGTGTTATGGTCAACACCCTTGCAGCCTTGATAATACAGCAGCTGGGCATAGCAAGCGTCGCCAATCCCGTTCACGCCAACAGAAATCATTACAGTGCTTTTAAGGCATGCTAACAGCATTTAAGTTGCCTTAATTAAGCTGTAAGGGTGCCACTGCATTCATTTTGTAAAAGAAATATTATTTTTTAAAACTGAGAAGCAGATCGTGCTTGGGTTGACTCCCGCCAAACCAGACCGCCCGAGAACCGCCAGATAAAAGCCTAAGGAACCAGCTCAGGCGAAAGCTGAAAAGCTAAGCTCAGAAATAAAATATCAGTTAAACCCTTCTATAATAAAATAAATGTCTTATGGATTTACAGATTTCCTGTGCGTTACAACCCTACCCCCGTTACATGAAACTTCGTCCTCGAAATTTATCTTACCGAAACAGCTCGGGGTAACGACTGCTCATGTCATCTTCGAACTCCCAGGTTGCTTCCTGTTCAAAATGATTTTCCCACTGAACTTTGACCATATGGATACGTCGGTTCCTCAGCCTCCTATCTTCTCTAAGTAGAATATTCACTGGAATTTCCTCGTTTCACAGATCAGGAGCTAGCTGGATAAGTTCATAGCTTAAAACATGTGTGGGGCTTGGGACGTACTTCCGAAGAGCTGAGACATGAAATGCGTTGTGAACTGCTGAAAGCTGAGGAGGTAGTGCTAACCGGTAAGCTAACATTCCCACTCTTTCCGAAATTTCAAATGGGCCGATGAATCTGGGGCTCAGCTTGACCTTCCTTACAAACCTGATCACCCCTTTCATGGGTGATATCTTGAGAAAACCGTGGTCCCATACTTCGAAGTTCAGCTCGCGGCATCGATCATCACCGTAGCTCTTTTGTCTACTCTGAGATGTACTCATCCGATCAGGAACTTTCCTGATGGATTCAACTGTCTGTTCAACTATATCTGGACCTATATCAACTCTCTTGCCTACATCATCCCAGTGAATAGGTGACCTGCACTTTCGGCCATACAGTGCTTCATAAGGGGCCATCTTAATCGAAGTTTGATAACTGTTGTTGTAAACAAATGTAATTCCCAGAAATTTTTCTACTCAAATCGCATGCCTTGTTATTTTATTTATTTCCATGTTTTAAGCTATGTCATTATTTAATTATTTGTTCACGAGTTTCTTTTTAGAATTTGTGTTTAGATGATGCGAGGCCGGAAAGGAGACAACGGGAAAATCGAGTTAAGATGTATAAATCAATTCTTTAGTGCAATACCTATACTTTGAAATATTTTAGGGAAGAAAAAGTTTAGAAGTCTATTTTCATTATGCTATTTCCAAAATTTGTAATTTTTGAGGGATTGAAGAATTTATTGTTAAAAACATATAACAACTTTCATACATCCTCATTTCCATTATTAAAATCATTTTTCTCATGTTTTAGCACAAATTTTCGAAATTAAGTAAAATGGGAAGATAGAATTTTTTTTGAATAGCAAATTTTTTAGCATGTTATACACACACAACCATTGTCCTATTATACACAACCACCAAAATTATTTAATCAATCACCAAAATTATTAAGCTAACCACCAAATATTCTTCTTTAAACATCACATGGCATGGATGAATACATATACACACCATTTCAACAATTATATACAAAAAAACAAAAGGAAACCATGGCCCTCTCTCATCCCATATGCATGTTCCTTTCCCCCATTTCCTTGTAGAATTCTTCTCTCTTCTTTCCCATCACTTTTGTAGCTCAATTATCCTTCCCTCAAGCTTGGTGTGGTGTTCCTTGTCTTCCTCTACAACCTGCATCATCAACTTGGTTGTAAGTTTTAACAAGAAAGGCAAGTACAAAGCTTTCCTTCATGCACTTTTCAAGTTATATACAATTGTGTGTTGATTTATGATGATGAATTGTTAAATCTAATTTTGATGCTTATTCTACTGGTTTTAAAGACATTTATTCTACTGTTTTAAAGACAATTATTCATGAAATTTGCAACCTAAGTCGAACTGATCGTAAGTTGTACGTATTAGGCCTAAAAGAGATGAATTTTGAGTTATAGAAGGGTGTTTTGGCTCTTCTAGCTTTCTTTGACCTTCAAGTTCAAAGTTCCCAGTCCTTTCATGGCTTGTCATAGCCTAGGGTCAGTGCATGAAGATCTATGGAGTCTAATAGAGGTGGTTAGAGTCTAGGTCAAAAGATTTTGGGTTATAGTTGCATGTGTTGGTTAAAAATGAGTTTGAGGAGAGAAAGCCTAGCATAGCTTAGGTGATGGTCCAGAAAGGTTGGGATGAAGTATAGGGGTCATAATTGGGTTGTACTAGGGTGATAATATGCCGAAGTCGAGAGGAGTGAGAGATTTTGAAGTAGAATCCCAGCCTTTCCCAGATCAGCTTCTGCGTAAGTGCAGTGAAGTTGTTGGGGTCGGTTTAGTCATTCCTTGAGTATTTTATGGATTCGGGTTGTTCCAGTAGCTAGCCCATCGAGTTAGGTCACGTGGGTCTAACTTTAGGGTGATTTGGTTAAGAAATGGATTTTTAATGATTTTTACGGTTTTGTCGCGCAGAGTGATTCCTCTCGGGGCATTTTCGGGAAAGTTGGGAAATTGAGTCTTAGGGGCTGCCAAAATTTATGAATGACTTTATTTGATGTTTTATGAATATTATGAACTATTTTAAGCATTTTTAGAATTTATGAGATTTTTAAACATTTTATGAAATTTAAATGCCTAAAAAATGATTTTTAGCATGTTTGACTATTTAAAGTGCATATGTTTACTTTTGAAGTATTTTTGGGTAGTATTATGAAATTTATTTATTTATTGAGGATTTGAGAAATTTATTTGAGGCAAGAACGAGGAAAATGATTTTTGAATGATGGGATTTGATTGTGGTTTTTCTATGACGGATATGGGGTCGGGAGACTTTCCGCTTGCCATATCAAAATGACGGGTCTGGGCTTCAGATAAGTACTGAAGTTCCTTTCCAACTGATGGGTCTAGGCTTCAGATAAGTACTGAAGTGCCTTTCCAACTGACGGGTCTGGGCTTCAGATAAGTACTGGAGTGCCTTTACAACCTAGTACTAGTGTTTATTAGCTTGATCAAGCGACATGAGGTTGTGTGACCACAGTCAAGGAACGGAATTCACGAGAAAAATTTTTTAGAAAGATCATTATATTTATGCAAAGAATTTTTAGTCATTTTGAGCATGAAATGTTTAATGCATATCTTTTAAGTCAAGAAACTATTTTAAGTAGAAATATTTCAATGCATGTGCATGTATTATTTAGTACTTGTTATACCTCAGTTTTGTACTTGTTGAGTCTTTAGACTCACTATGCTTGGATGGTGCAGATGAGGCTGAGATCGAGATTGAGGGGCAGCATTCCTGAGCGAATCGCAGTCGGGCTTGACACCTACTCAGCGACCTCTTGTTTCCGCTTAGCACTTTCAGTCATTTTTAGTATATGTCGTCTTGTTTGAGAAAAATATATATATATATTTCTTATGCATGAGGATTTTTATGACTTAGACAGATTTTACGTTGTCATGCATGTTTATTTTATTGATCAAAACTTTTATTATTATTCGAAGCATTATGATAATGACTTACTATTATTGCTACATTTACAAATATTTTTATCACCTATCATGTGAGAGTTAGTATTTTAAATAAACAAATATATATCTAGTATTTTATTTTCCGCACTTAAGATTCCTTTTAAAACAAATACAATTTAAGAAGTGAGGGACGTTTCAGCAAACTTTACCAACTTTGAATACCAACTCTTAGCAAAATCGATGGCGCAAGCACGGAGCAAATCATCCAATGTTTGGATTACTATTTTGGATTGGCCATCAGTTTGGGGATGAAACACTGTGCTGAAGGTCAGCTTGGTCCCCATTGTCAGGCCTCGTGCACAAACACAGAGTTTAACCACGCAAATACATAGCGGAAGTAATAAAATAGTGGCTAAAATTTTTGCTTTTGGCCTGAATGAGAGATAACATAATTTAAAATATAACAATACTCAAATATCCCAGTTTTTTTAAAATAACTCAGTACAACATTCAACAGATACAAGCACTACAGAATGCAAATGGACTACAATAAAGCACATGGCATTCCCCGGCTAACAGTGCTTATATATATATGCTATACGCTAACTGGGACACTCTAACCACCTCCTGGGGCACCTCCAGCTGGGTCAACTCCACGACCAGCTGAGAAACCTGGACAACAAATAGGAAGGCAAACAAACCAAGCCTCAGAGGGACATTGGGGTCAAACCCCAGTACGGAGAGCAGCATAAAACGGCAAATGAAAAGCAACAAGCAATATGCAAATGCTATGCATGAGATGAGGATACAACCGAAGGCAGGGAGCCAAAAGATCTCAAGAACTAATCAACAAACGAATCAGATCAACTGAACAACAGTGGCCACGGGGTGTGTGAGTATATGGGAGCTATCCATTCGTCTCAGCACACGGTACCAGATGCAGAACACAACTCAACCCGCTGTTTCCCAACTCATGAGATGTGGGAGCTACCCACTTTGCTCATAGTGGCTAACAGATCCCAGCAGGGATATGAGGTATTCGGGAGTTACCCGCTCGTCCTCAAAACAGGCATCTCGGTACACACATATCAATACAACAGGTACGGCTAAACAAGATCTGAGCTCAATATGCAATAATGTGTGTATGCAATGACAGCTTAGAGATAACAACACAATACAAGCAAGTCACAACAGCAACGAAGCATACACAGCCGCAAGCAATATCACTCATGCTCAATCCAAAAGCTGTAAAGCAAGCTCACATCCGTACCTCAATTCTTCTGAGCTATAATTACAACAACGAAGTCCCGGGCAACATAGATCTGAAACCTGCTAAGTAAAACACAACACTAACTCAGGGACCGAAAGCACACAATACAAATTGGGAGCTACGAGCTCAACCAAATCTGTACTACCCTTCTAACACAACAGAAGGCTCTAAGCAAAGCACAAGGTAGGATATTTAACACTTACCCAACAAGCTACCGCAAAGGCAGACGAAATCCGACGCTTATGCTAACAGACTACAGAAGGGAGATGTCTTCGCACACCTCTCCAGCTTCACGCAAGCTTCCAAAAGAGACGCCAAACGAAGAGTCTTAGAAAGAGGAGTCCAGCGCTACCACTCTTACTTCAGTCGGAGCCATCTACCATCGGCAATCGGAGAAGATAAGGTTCGGTGAACAGTAGCTAGGGTATCGCGGCAAGATTCGCTATCGGGAAATATCCTAAGTGTCGGGGCTCAATAATAAAGAACGAAGGCAAAGTTCTCTATGTTGGATGGATCCGGATCCGCACCCCGGCAGGCAGCGGAAGAACAAAAATTTAACCGGGATGCGATCAATACGAAGAACAAATCAATTATATGTATCAACATACATAGGGTGTTGCAACGAGTTACCTCTCTGGCACTTGTGCCTGGCTCCAACCGGTGTTTCAAGAACCCGGCGCTTCTCGGTTGATTGCGGTAGTTACGTCAATCCGGTCCATGACCAGATTCGAGACTCCTTCGTCAGACTGCACTAGAAGTCCTGACGAGATCAGCACGATCGGATTCTCCACGAAAAACTAGGCCGGAACAAAATTCCGGCGAAGTTGGGCGGTACCTCTCTGGCACTTGTGCCTGGCTCCAACCGGTGTTTCAAGAACCCGGCGCTTCTCGGTTGATTGCGGTAGTTACGTCAATCCGGTCCACGACCAGATTCGAGACTCCTTCGTCAGACTGCACTAGAAGTCCTGACGAGATCAGCACGATCGGATTCTCATCTGCATGCTCAGAACATCACAATGTTCCCTACCAATGAAACATGGTACTTCGCATCTCAGATACTAGTCTCGAACTCGGGCGGCCTTATCCTCATTTTGACGGCCCAATCGACTAGGAACATGTTTAGAATACACAGCGACTATTAGATGTGTTTCATGATAGCCGTCATACCCACTATCACATCTAACATACGCTTTAGTGTATTCTAGGTCTTTACTCAACACAATTGTAAATCATTACACACATAATGAAAGTAAAGAATGCCATATAAAAGAATGCGAATATCATATATAAAGATCGTTTGTACAAGAGTCAATGAAAACCCACACGCCACAAGTTGGCTAGTTGGGCATCTACTCTAACACTCTATTTAAAGGTAAGATTTGCTCAAATATGAAGAACAGAACCTACCGACAACTTAAGTCTCAAGCTAATTTCCCGCTCGGATCTGAATCTCACCACAGGTCTATGCCAAACCAGATCCTGAATTAACCAAACTACGTTGCACAGAGTCTACTGTCGCATCTGGACACATCACCCGCTACTCGAATCTGAAGTGCTAAACGCGTCGCATCTCAAACACACAGATCCTAATGAAATCTGAATCTCGTCTGCTAAACCCAAAACGTCGTCGTTCCAACTAATCCAAACGACATTGTTTAGCCACCCGCTGCTGAAACACACTGGCTCACATCTAACACCTGCGATACCAGATCTCACCATCACAACTGAGCGCGATCACCAGCGCTGACCATCACTCGCATCTGATCTTCCTGCTGAAATCTCCAACTCTCCAGATCTGCTTCAAGGACTTATACTTACCCGATAACTAATACAAGCATAACAACCCAAAGCTGGCTCATCCCAGATCTGTTCAAGCCAAATCTGGTCTATGCTAAATCCGATTAATCAACTCAATTAATCCAAGTAAGCTTTCGAGTCTCACATCTCTCCCCCACTAAAACAGGATTTCGTCCTCGAAATCAAGAGTTCAAGATAACTGGAAAAACAACCACAACCAAACAACTACTGGAAGATCAACAAGGAACGATTAGCTACTGGAATCTGATACAATGCTTACTCAAACAGATGCGGACACTCACGCTGCATCTTCTCTTCCAGCTCCCAAGTAGCTTCCTCTCTACCATGTTTACTCCACTTGGACCATCACCAAAGGAATGGTCTTGTCCCTGAGCTGCTTCTCCTTCCTATCCAAAATCTGTAAGGGATATTCCACATAACTCAAAGTCCGATCTAGCTCTACCTCGTCAGATCTCAACACATGCGATGGATCTGGCTCATACTTCCTTAGCATAGACACATGAAAAACATCATGCAAGGAAGACAAATCTGGCGGCAACAACAGTCGATAAGCCAAAGGACCAATCTTCTCAACAATCTCATATGGTCCAACATAATGAGGAGCTAACTTATCCTTGAGACCGAATCTCATAAAACTGCGAAAAGGAGAAACTTTCAGGAAAACCAGATCACCAACCTGAAACTCTAAAGGCCTACGCCTCTTATTCGCATAACTGGCTTGGCGATCTTGTGCAGCTTTCATTCGCTGGTGAATCAGATCTACCTGATCTCTCATCCTCTGCACAAATTCTGGAGAAGACAACTGCTTCTCCCCCACTTCTTCCCAACACACAGGCGATATACACTTCCTGCCATACAAAGCTTCAAATGGTGCCATAGAAATCGTGACCTGAGAGCTGTTATTGTAGGAAAACTCAACCAGAGACAACGAATCTTGCCAGCTACCACTAAAATCCATCAAAACAGCTCTCAACATATCCTCTAAAATCTGGATAGTTCTCTCAGATTGGCCATCTATCTGGGGATGATACGCTGTACTCATCGCCAATCTGGTACCCAAAGCTGTTTGCAAACTCTTCCAGAACCTGGAAGTAAAACTCGGATCACGATCTGAAACGATAGAAACAGGCACACCATGCAAACGCACCACGAAATCTATGTACACCTTCACCATATTCTTCAAGTAATAGGTCATGTTGTAGGGGATGAAGTGCGCAGACTTCGACAATCTGTCTATCACAACCCACACAGCATCACATCCTCGACTGGAACGAGGCAAATGCGTGAAAAAATCCATTTCTATGTGCTCCCAATTTCATTGGGGAATCTCCAAAATCTGCAATAGACCACCAGGTCTCATTCTCTCGGACTTAACTTGTTGACAGTTCTGACAACGGGCTACAAAATCAGGAACATCACTCTTCAAACCTGCTCACCAGTAATGTTGCTTTAAGGCATGATACATCTTCCTTGTACCAGGATGAACATTGTGTCTACTACAGTGCGCTTCTCTCAAGATCTACTCCTTCAAATCTATCAGATTTGGCACAACCAACCTACCACAAAACCTCAAACAACCATCAGACGAGATAGAATAATCCTCAATCTGTCCAGCTCTCACCTTCAGCTTCAACTCATATATAGATGGATTTGTCCTCTGAGCTGCTCTAATGCTCTCAACAATCTATGGCTCAACTTGAAAAGAAGACACCACAACATAATCCTCACCTGGGTAAAATCGCCAACCAGTAGTTCTTAGATGCTCATGGACCTTCGAAATCTGCAACGAAGCCAGCATCGCTACTTGAGCCTTTCTGCTCAATGCATCAGCAACTACATTCACTTTCCCAGGCTGATATTTGATCTCACAATCAAAATCCTTAAGCAGCTCCATCCATCTACGCTGTCTCATGTTCAAATATGACTGAGAAAACAGATACTGAAGGCTCTTGTGGTCTGAATACACCACAAATTGCTCACCATACAGATAGTGGCGCCAAATATTCAACGAAAAGACCACTGCTGCCAACTCCAAATCATGAACTGGGTAATGAGCTCATGCGGTTTCAACTGACGAGAAGCATATGCAATTCCTTGACCATGCTGCATCAATACACAACCCAATCCATTCAAAGAAGCATCTGAACAAACAACAAAACCACCTGAACCGGACGGAAAAGCTAACACAGGCGCAGAAGTTAGCTTTTCTTTGAGCAACAGAAAACTGTTCTCACACTGCTCAGTCCAAACAAACCTCTTGTCTTTATGAGTCAACTGCGTCATAGGCTTAGCTATACTAGAGAAACCCTCTATAAAACGACGATAATAGCCAGCCAGACCCAAGAAACTACGAATCTCAGCAACGCTCTTGGGGCGCTCCCAGTTAACAACTGCCTCAACTTTACTGGGATCCACAGAAATACCTGCAACTGAAACAACATGACCCAGAAACACAACTCTATCCAACCAAAACTCGCAATTGGAAAACTTAGCATATAACTGCGAGTCTCGAAGCGTCTGAAGAACCAACTTCAAATGCTCTTTGTGCTGCATAGAAGTCTTAGAGTACACCAAAATGTCATCGATAAACACAATCACAAACTGATCGATTAATTCTCTAAAGACTCGATTCATCAACAACTGCCTCAACTTTACTGGGATCCACAGAAATACCTGCAACTGAAACAACATGACCCAGAAACACAACTCTATCCAACCAAAACTCGCAATTGGAAAACTTAGCATATAACTGCGAGTCTCGAAGCGTCTGAAGAACCAACTTCAAATGCTCTTTGTGCTGCATAGAAGTCTTAGAGTACACCAAAATGTCATCGATAAACACAATCACAAACTGATCGATTAATTCTCTAAAGACTCGATTCATCAAATCCATGAAAAAACTGCTGGGGCATTCGTCAAACCAAACGGCATAACCAAAAACTCATAATGCCCGTACCTCGTACGAAATGTAGTTTTCGCAACATCTTGCTCTTGAATGCGCAACTGATGGTACCCCGAACACAGATCAATCTTAGAAAACACAGCCGAACCCTGAAGCTGATCAAACAAGTCATCGATCCTCGACAAAGGGTACTTATTCTTCACTGTCGCCTTATTAAACTGCCTAAAGTCAATGCACATCCTCATCGACCCATCCTTCTTTACAAACAAGATATGCGCTCCCCAGGGTGACATGCTCGGTCTAATGAAACCCTTCTCCAGCAAATCACTAAGCTGAACTTAAGCTCCCTCAACTCAGCAGGCGCTAAATGATACGGAGCTCTCGAGATAGGAGATGTACCAGGTACCAACTCAATGCTGAAGTCTATCTCCCTCTTCAGAGGAAAACCAGGAATCTCCTCCGGAAACACATCCGGGAAATTGCGAACAACGGGAACATCGCTAAGCACTATGCGCGAAGAAGAAGATGCCTCCAAAGCATAGATCATAAATCCAGCGTTCTCAAACGACAACAGACTAAACATCTCCATCGCAGAGACTAAAGGAATCTTTGATCGGGAATCTAGGCCATAGAAGTCCCACTTCTCTCCAGACTGAGGCCTAAAGCGCACAACTCCATGGAAACAATCCACGGTGGCTCTATAACCAGACAACACATCCATTTCCACTATACAATCGAAATACCACATCACAAGCCTAATCAGGTTGGCTAACAACACATTCTCACCAAACCTAAGAATACCATTCAACAAAATCTCTTGGGAGTACAGGCTCGCGCCTGCAAGAGTCTCTACAGACACAACATCACACAAAGATGTGGTATGCAAACCATGCTCAACCACAATTGCATCAGCAATAAACGAATGTGATCCTCTTGTATCAAACAACACACGCGCAGGAAAATCAAAAACAAAGCAAGTAATTGCGATCACTCCTCCTCCTGGCGTGCCCTCCACTTGCTCCCTTGTCATGACATTCACCTGGGCAAACTGAGGTCCTGAAAACTGAGGCTGGGAATACTATCCAAACCGCAAAGGACCAGGCTACTGAAACGGCCTAAACTATGGCTCCCCTATCCTCTTCTACTGAACAGGAAAAGAACGACCTCTAGACGATCCACCTCGACCCTGTGGTGGGGCGGCGGTATGCTGAGTTCCAGCCAAAGGACACACTCTCGCAAAGTGCCCATAATGTCCGCATACGTTACACAAACCTTGCACACCTACACACTGCGCTGTAGATGCTTTCCTCCACACTGGCCACAATACTCGACCTTGGAACTACTGCCACTGCTAGAACTACCCGAGCCAGAAGAACTAGAACCAGAATTCTTCTTGAACTGACGACCACGAGGTCTAAACCTCTGATGTCCAGACTGTTGGGCAACCTGCTGCTGGGGCGGCTGAGATGACTGCACAGACTGGGAGGGTTGCACCCCCGAAACCATGGGGCGGTTGCCTTGCACCACCTGCGCCTAACACGAGACCTACGGTTCTGTAGTCCTTCCTCAATATCAATAGCCTTGTCCATCGCTTCTGCATAGCTAGCCGGTGAACTCGCCAGCACCAACGAATACAACTCTACATTGAGCCCCTCCAAGAACTTGTTCCTTTTTGCCTTCTCTCGGCCAGAAACATGCGGAACATAGGCAAGAAGAGAAGAAAATCTCCGGGCATACTCTCCCACGGACAAAGATCCCTGAACTAGGTTATCAAACTCATGCTCCCTAGCGTTCACAAAGGATTCCGGAACGTACTCCTGACGAAAGGCAGTACAAAAGCTCTTCCACGAGATCCCTACTCCAGTCTCCTCAAGAGTCCTCGAAGCGCCTCTCCACGTACGCTCCGCATTCCTCCTCAACTGAAACGTAGTTAGACTCAACCTACGTTCATCATCATACCTCACACGATCAAACAATCCGGTTATATGCTGCAACCAGGACTCTGCATCGGAACTAGGCTCATCACCGTTAAACGTCTGAGGGTTCATCCGCTGAAACCTCGCCATCACAAGTTCCATGTCATCCACACGGGCTGCTACCTCATCTACCTCATACTCGACCTATCTGGTAAGTCTATGACTAGGAATACTAGCTGATCCTCATCGTTCTGACCCTCAGATTCCTGCTGAAACTGCCCTCTACCTCTACCCCTACGTCTAGGCGGCATCTAAGAAGATACTAGGAGGGTAAGATCACACAGCAAGAATTATATCACAGAAAAAATAAATCACATAGTCATGCACATGCAACAAGCAACACTATTCCTAGACTCAAGTGTGATCTAAAGAAATCGAGCTTATCCCAGCTTAAGCTCTGATACCAAAAATGTCAGACCTCGTGCACAAACACAGAGTTTAACCACGCAAACACATAGCGGAAGAAATAAAATAGTGGCTAAAATTTTTGCTTTTGGACTGACTGAGAGAGAACATAATTTAAAATATAACAATACTCAAATATCCCAGTTTTTAAAATAACTCAGTATAACAATACAGCATTCAACAGATACAAGCACTACAGAATGCAAATGGACTACAATAAAGCACAGGGAATTCCCCGGCTAACATTGCCTATACATGTGAGGATTGAGATTCGAAAATTTTGATTAATTTGGAGTTATGGATTTTCGAATTTCAGATTTTGGTTTAGAGTTGTTCAGCTTTGAGTTGCTAGGCGCTATCGGGAGAAATCTGTGTTGAATTTAGAGTTGATTCTTTGAGTCTTTCTATAAGAGATGTGATTCCAGTAGTAATTCAGACATGAGGATCATAGCAGGAAGAACATGGGCCAGTAGCGTCTTTGCGCGGGAATTTGTGAGCATTCAGATGTGAGTACTCAGTAGTGGCATAATCAGATGTCAACGCTAGTCAACGGTGCTGCGTAGTTAGGGAGCGCTGATATGAGAGTAGCGAGAGACATCTTTTAGCAATAGCGCGCGGATGTGAGAAGCTGCCATGTGTTGGTCAACACATCTGAGTTGACTGCTGTTGTTAGCGCTGTTCAGATGTTGCTAGCGAGGGAGAGATCTGTTCAGATGTTGCTAGCGAGAGAGAGATATGTTCCAGCTGTTGAAGTTCTGCTACGTCGTTTTGATTAGTTAGCGTGACGTCGTTTGCTGTTGTGCGTTAGAGGAATGTAACGAAGTCTGATTCGTGACAGCTGAGCCAGCTATGAGTGAGCGCTGGATTCAGATGTGAGGATTCCTGGTGTAGTGTAAGGTGGGATCTGAGTTGATAAAAACAGAAGCTGAATTCGAGGATTTAATACAAGTGTTGATTGACACTTAGCGTATTTCTTGAACACGACATTTCCTATCTCTTTCCCCGATACCCTCAAAACCCTTACTGTTCACCGAGAAATATTTCTCCGATTTACCATCGATTTCCGTCGTTGTTTGGAGCAAGACCGGTGGCGCTGAACTCGTCTTGCTTAGCTCTTTTGATTGCTACCAGTTAGGAGACCTGATTCGACACATAGAAGGAGCACGAAAGAATCCCTGTGTTCATGAATTTCTGCGACAATTGACCCGAGAAATTCCTTAGTTCATTTGAGCTTTTCGGTAAGAGTTCCTTACTGATTTGAGCTTAGTTCTAGTTGTTAGTGTTGGCGACAATGACGGATCCGGATCCCGTTTCCCGGGGGCGTAGCGGAAGTTTAAAAAATTGCCCCGGGAATCGTTCAATACATATAAATCAAAACATAAAACATACATAGGATGTTTTATCGAATGCTACCTTGCTGGCGTCTAGGCGCCTGGCTCCAACCAAAATCACAGGGAATCTGGATCTTCACGGTAGGCGGAGGTAGATCCTCCTAATCAGGTCCACGACCGGTAACACGACTCCTTCGTCAGCCTGAACTAGAAGGCCTGACGAATTTGGCACGAACGGAATCTCCTCGTCGCGGCGGTCGGAACAAGTCCAACCACGAAGGCGGCGGGACGGCTGCGACGCAAGGGGGCGGCGGCCGATGGGTCGTGTGGGAGAGGGAGGGGCGGCGCTCAATATGGAGGCTAGGGTTTGGTGTGTGATGTTATGTTGTGATCTAGCCCTAGACCAAGTCTAGTATTTAAATCATACATGGGCTTGAACCGGCCCAATGGACTTGGGTCAAGCCCATGTCCATTATGCTCAACACATTGAGCTCAGTTTCCCTGCTGGAATCGTGAATCCAGTACTTGTGTGACCCTCAATGGTTTAGGGATACAGCTAGCCGTGGGCCCACAACCATTGTGGCTCCGAAATCGCAATTTCGGACTTGCCCAACGGATCATGGTAAAGCACCTAGCAACATCGCCCCATGATCCCCTAGGTATCACTGATAGTGCCTGCAAGAACCAGTTGGTCGTGGTTAGCGTACAGTACGGTCCTTTCAACACATATATCCCGATCAGATCAACGACCATTGATAAATCGAGAGTCGCTAGAGATCCGATAACTATGCATACATCTCGGAGATCAAATAGTGACATCACGTGTGTTACTAGATAAACCCATTTACCTAAAACACATCTAGTACTCTGGCCAGAGATTTATCACACTATTATCTCCTCAGATAGCATAGGATATCCACGCATAAAAGCGAGCGGTGAATCCTCGACAACGAAGCATCGACTCCTACATGCATCGGGTCCTCACCCAATCCCGCCACCTAATGACCCCAACTGAGTCGGTAAATGGTTCAAAGTGGAACCTATCACGTAGAGTCTCAATGAAGTTTTGAGTAGTGAGGAATAATCAGTACAACCAAGACCTCGGACTTATCCACTCGATAAATGGTAACCACTTGGAAAGTTCGAACGAGGGTAGTTCGATAGATCACCAGGTCACTATCCATCTGCATGCTCAGAACATCACAATGTTCCCTACCAATGAAACATGGTACTTCACATCGCAGATGCTAGTTTCAAGATCGGGCGGCCTTATCCTTATTTTGACGGCCCAATCGACTAGGAACGAGTTCAGAATACACAGCGACTATTAGATGTGTTTCATGATAGCCATCATATCCACTATCACATCTAACATACACTATGGTGCATTCTAGGTCTTTATCCAACGCAATTGTTAACATTATAACATAATGAAAATAAAGAATGCCATAAAAGAAATGCGTATTTCATAAATAAAGATCGTCATACACAAGAGTCAATAAAACCCACACGCCACAAGTTGTCTAGTTGGGCATCTACTCTAACAATCTCCCACTTGCCCTATAGCCAACTACTCATCAGACGCAGTCCCATTGTTTCGCGATGTTTTTCAAAAAACGGTCCTGGCAAGGGCTTCGTAAGTGGATCAGCAATGTTGTCCGCAGAGGCGACTCTCTCAACTGCTATGTCACCTCTAGCCACAATATCCCGGATTATGTGGTATTTCCTCAGTATATGTTTGGATCTTTGGTGAGACCTAGGCTCCTTTGTTGCGCAACGGCACCCGTGTTGTCGTAGTACACCGGGACTGGACCAACTCCATCAGGGATTACGCCCAACTCTTGGACGAAATTCCTTATCCAAACCGCCTCCTTAGCAGCAGATGATGCTGCGATGTACTCAGCCTCAGTGGTTGAATCCGCGATGGTGTCTTGCTTAGAACTCTTCCAAGAGACAGCACCACCATTGAGCATGAATACAAATCCAGAGGTAGACTTCGAATCATCTATGTCACATTGGAAGCTAGAATCAGTATAGCCTTCCAATTTCAGTTCACCACCCCCATAGACCATGAACATATTTTTAGTCCTTCGTAAGTACTTAAAAATATCTTTCACAGCCTTCCAATGCACTTGGACGGGGTTGGCCTGGTAACGGCTCGTGAAAGTCAGAGCATATGCGACATCCGGTCTAGTTGAGATCATGCCATACATAATACTACCTATTGCCGAGGCATATGGCACACGTGTCATACTCTCTATCTCCTCATCAGTCTTCGGACACATAGACTTAGATAGAGTGACCCCGTGGCACATAGGCAGGTGTCCTCTCTTGGACTCTTCCATAGAGAACCGCTTAAGTATGGTATCTATGTAGGTAGCTTGGGTGAGTCCGAGCATCCTTTTCGATCTATCCCGATAGATCTGTATTCCAAGAATATAGGATGCTTCACCCATGTCCTTCATCGAGAATCTACTAGACAACCACACTTTAGTTGACTGCAACATCCCTACATCATTTCCAATGAGTAGAATGTCATCACCATAAAGTACAAGGAATGTCACAGCACTTTTAACTACCTTCTTGTACACACATGGCTCCTCGGGATTCTTGATGAAACCAAATTCCTTAATTGTTTCATCGAATCTTAGGTTCCAACTTCGCGATGCTTGTTTGAGACCGTAGATCGATCTCTGAAATTTGCATACCTTATGATCACTTCCTACAGATGTGAAACCCTCAGGCTGCGTCATATAGATCTCTTCCTTAATGTTTCCATTGAGGAACGCAATTTTCACATCCATTTGACATATCTCATAGTCTTACCATGCAAATATGGCAAGTAGGATTCTAATTGACTTGAACATTGCGACTGGTGAAAATGTTTCATCATAGTCAACACCTTGCCTTTGAGTGTAACCTTTTGCGATCAGTCGCGCCTTGTAGGTCAGTACCTTACCATCAGGCCCAAGTTTTCTCTTGTATATCCATTTGCACCCAATAGGAACAATTCCTTCGGGAGGATTAACTAGAGTCCAAACTTGGTTAGCATGCATTGAGTCAATCTCAGACTGCATTGCTTCAAGCCATAAATTAGAATCAGCATCGGAAATTGCCACCTTGAAAGTTCTTGGATCACATCCAACAACTTGATCACTTTGATCATCTTTAAGGAGGAAACCATATCTTTCAGGAGCCCTAGGAACCCTTTCGGATCTCCTAGGTGCGACCATTTCTGGTACTGGCTCTGGAGGTGCGGGAGACTCACTTGGTACTTCAGATGGTTCTCGAACTTCTTCGAGTTCTACTATCTTACCTTTTCTATCAAGTAGAAATTCCCTTTCCATAAAGGTGGCATTTCTAGAAACAAACACTTTTGTTTCATTGGGATAGTAGAAGTAGTATCCAATGGAATTCTTTGGATACCCAATGAAGTAACATAAGATGGATCTAGTATCCAGCTTATCTCCCACTGTCTGCTTCACGTAAGCAGGACATACCCAAATCCTCATGAATGAGTATTTGGGCGGCTTGCCCATCCATATCTCATATGGAGTCTTATCCACTGCCTTGGTGTGGACATTGTTCTACAACAATACCGCCGTTTTGAGCGCATAGCCCCAAAACGAGGTAGAAAGTTCAGTGAAGCTCATCATAGATCGAACCATGTCCATCAAGGTTCGATTACGACGCTCCACTACACCATTGAGCTGTGGTGTGGCCGGAGGGGTCCACTGTGAGAGAATCCCATTTTCTTTAAGATAGTCTTGAAATTCAGCGCTCAACTATTCACCACCTCAATCGGATCGAAGCGCTTTGATACTTTTCTCTAACTGATTTTCTACTTCAGCCTTGAATTCTTTGAACCTTTCAAAGGATTCGGACTTGTGCTTCATTAAGTACAAGTACCCATACCTAGAGTAGTCGTCGATAAAGGTGATGAAGTATGTGTGACCGTACTTAGTACCAATGCTAAGTGGGCCACACACATCAGTATGGATCAAATCCAATAGGCCCTGAGCATGCTCAGGCTTGCCCTTAAAGGGTTGTTTAGTCATCTTTCCCTTGAGACAAGATTCACAAGTCGGTAGGGAGTTAATATCTGACAAATCAAACATGTCACTCCTAACTAACTTGTTCATCCTACTCAAGGAAATATGACCTAGCCTAGCGTGCCAAAGTTGTGTTGGGTTTAAGCTATCGTTTTTCCTTTTTATTGTTGTTGTGTGTGTTTCCACATCGCGAGTTTGAACTTCTCTCAATGTAGAACATACTTTTGTAGTTCGCAACTGCTCGAGGTAATCCTTACAGTTCCTCCTCCAATGTCCAGGCTTGTGACAGTGGTGGCAAACATCCTCATATTTTTTCGGCCTTGAAGTCCTTGCCTTGGGCTTCTTGGCGGGATTTCCCTCCTCCGTAGGGCAGAAAGCTTCTTACCCTTGCGTTTGGGCCCCTTATTCGCAGAGGAAGAAGAGCCCAAAAGGAGGACGGGCTTGTCCTTCTTTATGGTCCCCTCGAACACCTCAAGCATGTTCGCCACCTCTTCAAGGGTGGCTTCCAGCTTGTTCATGTTAAAGTTGACCACAAAGGGGTCGAATGCAGCAGGGAGTGAGAGGAGAAGCAGATCCACTGACAGCTCATTTGAAAGTGTGATGTCAAGGCCCACCAACTTTTCAATGAGCCCATTCATACGAATCCCATGCTCGCGGATCGAAGTCCCATCGTGCATGCGGCTCATCATAAGCTCCTTGACAGTGGTGAACCTCTCAGTCCGAGAATTCTCCCCATACAGCTCTTTGAGATGAAGATGTATGTCAGCAGCATACACGGTCTTCTCAAAGCGCCGCTGCATTCGTTTGACATCGATTAGTGGTGAACCTCTCAGTCCGAGAATTCTCCCCATACAGCTCTTTGAGATGAAGATGTATGTCAGCAGCATACACGGTCTTCTCAAAGCGCCGCTGCATTTCGTTTGACATCGATGCCATCATATAGCATCATGTCTTAAGCTTGTCATCCCACAATTTGTTAAGCTTTGTCAGTTCCTCAGGGCTGATATCGGCAGGGGCTTCCTTCGTAGGGATCTTGTCCAACGTGTAGAGGAGCTTCTCCGAAGCCAATACAATATTGAGGTTTCGAAGCCAGTCTTGGTAGTTCAAACCAGTGAACTTGTTGCTATCCAGTATAGCAGCAAGTGGATTTTTGATTGAAGACATTATAATAGCAGTTTAAACTGAAGAAAAACAGACATGCATTACTAACTATATATGAAAAACGCTAAGACATAAAACAAGGTCATTTAGTTTTATGAATTACCCTCCCACTATTTTAACATTTCACCACCCTATAATAAAATCGAGAAAGCAAGTTTCCTTAGTGGGTACACAGATTCCAATCAGACGATCATGGTCCCGAATAATATCAGCCAACCATGACCCCCAAAAGGTAGAGCCCAATTGCAACCAGTGCAACCTCCATGTATTTACCTCACGTCCAGTAAGGGCCCAATAATATGACGCCGATTACTATCACGTGCCAAGATGACCCATCAATGTTGAGTCGTGAAGGACGGTCCCCTTAATGTCCCCAATAATATGAGCCAACGTTAAAGGGAGTTCCAACCAACTCACAGCGAGTGTCAATGACGTATACAGCTTTCCGGTATACATAACCCCCTCAATAATATGAGCCGGACCATGTATACGGGTAGCATCGACGTACACTCATTGTTGATGGAAGGTAGGAGAATTTAAACAAATTTAAATTTCCTTAGTTTATCGAATAAACTTTTAATCTTGATATCAGTTTTAAATCGTATTTAAAACGAGGGATTTTAATTTTGAAAATTTGGTCTCAACAATAATTAAATCATAATTTAACATGCGGATTCAACTAACATATATATCACATATATAAACTTTGGGATGATCGATCGCGAGAGCTATGCGGTCCGTGGTTGCCAATCACGGACCTAGGTCCAGTCCTAGGTGAAATGCAATATGCAATGCAATCCTATTACATTAGCTTCACGTTTTACAGATCTTCGATCTTCAATATCTTTGATCGTCATCGCCACCATCTTCAAATGTCCTCCCACTAAATCTAATATTTACAATTAAATATCCATGACACATTGGGATACATTTTAAGGGGTGGGAACGAGCCATAAACCAGCCCACTTAATAAATGATATATCAACAATATTTACAACCAAAATCGCAAAACCTAGAGCATACACCTAACACATTGGGCACGGCTCTCGATCATCCCTAACATGCAATCAATCCAATTAATTGACATAAATTAAATAATCAAATCAAATTTGATAATTTCCAACAAAATCATATTTTAATTATAAAATCATATTTTATAAATAAAATCATATTTTGTCAATTTAATTGCATCAATTTGGGCTTAAAACAATTTTAGGCCCAAAATCTAAAAAATTCCAAAAATCAATTTTGGTCTCACCAAAATGGCCCAATATCGAATATTGGCCCGAAAACCCCTCGGGCCATCCGGGACAGGCCCGAAAATCCAAGGAGTCGAAAAACAGCATCGCAATGCCGTCTCGATTACGTCGGACGGTGGCGCCCGCCGCGCGAGCAGCATGCGGCAGCTACAGTGCCTGCGAGCGACGGCTACAGTGCCGCCGTGCTTTTTTTTTTTTGATTTTCGAAAATTTGTGATTTTATGCAATAAGGCACAAATTATGTATTGATAGATCCGAGCCTTGGCTCTGATACCACTGTTGGAGACAATGGCGGATCCGGATCCCGTTTCCCGGGGGCGCAGCAGAAGTTTAAAAAATTGCCCCGGGAATCGTTCAATACATATAAATCAAAATATAAAACATACATAGGATGTTTTATCGAATGCTACCTTGCTGGCGTCTAGGCTGGCACAAGTGGAATCTCCTCGTCGTGATGGTCGGAACAAGTCCAACCACGAAGGCGGCGGCACACGGCGGCGGCGCAAGGGGGCGGAGGACGATGGGTCGTGTGGGAGAGGGAGGGGCGGCGCTCAAGATGGAGGCTAGGGTTTGGTGTGTGATGTTATGTTGTGATCTAGCCCTAGACCAAGTCTAGTATTTAAATCATACATGGGCTTGAACCGGCCCAATGGACTTGGGTCAAGCCCATGTCCATATAAATATTCGGTTCATTTAAATCACCGTGGTTTCATCATAATTTCGATCATCGATCATATCGGACCGATCAACACAGTTTCCAAAACTGAGCATTATGATGCGAAAACAATTTTTCAGACCACCTAGTCCAAAATTACAGTTTAGCCCCTCAACTTTGGGAAATCGCAATTTGACCCCTGTTGACTTTTAGGAAGTCGCACTCCCTAAAATCCTCCTCCTATGCTCAACACATTGAGCTCTGTTTCCGTGCGGGAATCATGAATCCAGTAATTGTGTGACCTTCAATGGTTCAGGGATACAGCTAGCCGTGGGCCCACAACCATTGTGGCTCCGAAATCGCAATTTCGGACTTGCCCAACGGATCATGGTAAAGCGCCTAGCAACATCACCCCATGATCCCCTAGGTATCACTGATAGTTCCTACAAGAACCAGTTGGTCGTGGTTAGCGTACAGTACGGTCCTTTCAACACATATATCTCGATCAGATCAACAACCATTGGTAAATCGAGAGTCGCTAGAGATCCGATAACTATGCATACATCTCGGAGATCAAATAGTGACATCGTGTGTGTTACTAGGTAAATCCATTTACCTAAAACACATCTAGTACTCTGGCCAGAGATTTATCACACTATTATCTCCTCAGATAGCATAGGATATCCACGAATAAAAGCGAGCGGTGAATCCTCGACAACGAAGCATCGACTCCTACATGCATCGGGTCCTCACCCATACCGCCACCTAATGACCCCAACTGAGTCGGTAAACAGGTCAAAGTGAGGCACCTATCACGTAGAGTCTCAATGACGTTTCGAGTAGTGAGGACTAATCAGTACAACCAAGACCTCAGACTTATCCACTCGATAAATGGTAACCACTTGGAAAGTCCGAATGAGAGTAGTTCGATAGATCACAAGGTCACTATCCATCTGCATGCTCAGAACATCACAATGTTCCCTACCAATGAAACATGGTACTTCACATCGCAGATTCTAGTCTCAAGCTCGGGCGGCCTTATCATCATTTTGACGGCCCAATCAACTAAGAACGAGTTCAGAATACACAGTGACTATTAGATGTGTTTCATGATAGCCATCATATCCACTATCACATCTAACATACACTATGGTGCATTCTAGGTCTTTATCCAACGCAATTGTTAACATTATAACATAATGAAAATAAAGAATGCCATAAAAGAAATGCGTATTTCATAAATAAAGATCGTTATAGCAGATTCTAGTCTCAAGCTCGGGCGGCCTTATCATCATTTTGACGGCCCAATCAACTAAGAACGAGTTCAGAATACACAGTGACTATTAGATGTGTTTCATGATAGCCATCATATCCACTATCACATCTAACATACACTATGGTGCATTCTAGGTCTTTATCCAACGCAATTGTTAACATTATAACATAATGAAAATAAAGAATGCCATAAAAGAAATGCGTATTTCATAAATAAAGATCGTTATACCCAAGAGTCAATAAAACCCACACACCAAAAGTTGGCTAGTTGGGCATCTACTCTAACAGTTAGAACCAGCATTGATAGGTGGAACCATATAAGTTTTAACCGTAGGCAGTAAGATGTAGAAGTTCAGATTTGAGCTAAGTTATGAGATATCTTGACAGATTTGAGCTCCCAGGAAGTTCCTGCTGTGTTTGCCGAGTCCAGCGAAGGAGCAGATTGGTGAAGGCTGTGTTGTCGTGTCCTGGTGAGATCTGTTGAGGTAGAATCTGAGCGTTGAGGTACGAATTGAGCTTTTGATTACAGCTTTGGCATAAGTGTGTAGTGTTTTGAAGCATGAATGATGCTATGTGGAATCTGTTGTATGATTATTGTATTTTATGTGAACTGTTGTGGCTCATACCTGAATTTATATGTTCTGTTTACGTGAATTATGCTTGTTGAAATCAGATTTGAATTTCATGGCATTCATGCATACATATTGAGCCTGTTGATTGATTGATTGAGAACCCTAGTAAGAGCCACGTTGTGATCGGCAGACATATGTGTCGTGCCTGAAAGGTCCAACGCTATCATCGGAGTGGTGACCGATTGATTAGTCTGTCCGAATACCACCGAGTGTGATGGGTAATTGAGTGGCCAGCCCTGAAGATCACGGACCGATGATTTCCATCGGTTGATTGGCTGTGCGTGGTATAGAGGCTCGCCTTTGATTTGCCAGCTGACTCATTGGCCTAGATTGACAGATTCTTTGACAGCCCTCATGCATTCATGTTTTGATATACTGCATGTTTATGAGTTGCTGTTATCTTAGTGCTCTTCGTACTGAGGTTTGACCTCGTATTTATTTTCCTGCTTTTGTGTATTGGGTTTGTGTTGCCCATTGCAGAAGCTACTGGTAATCTGGCTGGGCATAGTGGAGCTGTAGCTAGTAAATCCCCGTTTGGTTGAGTCCCAGTGTATTTATATTATGTATTGAACTAGGGGATGCCCTGAGTTTCTATGTATGTTGGGGATCTGTATTGAGATTTATTTGATTACCTGTCTGTGTTGGGATTTGAGTTAAATCATATTTTGAGTATGCATTATTTTGAATGACGATTTTGAGTTCAGGCCCATGTATTTCGAAAAATTTTTAAGCCATATTTTATGCTTCCGCTATTATGTGCTTAATTGTATTGTTAATCCTTGTTGATTAGCACGTGGCCTGACATTTTTGGTATCAGAGCTTAAACTTGGATAAGCTCGTTTTCTTTTGATCACACTCGAGTCTAGGCACAGAGTTTTGATTTGATTTCTTGCTTGACTCTGTGACTTGATTGATTTGATATCTGTCTCTGTGATTATCTGCTGTTAGTCTTACCTTGAGATTTGTTTAGATGTCGCCGAGGAGAGGTATGGGTAGGACTGCTAGATGTTCCGCTGAGGAGTCTAGGGCCTCGAAGAGCGACGAGGATGTTCAGCAGAATGTACCTTTGCACCGTAGAGAGAGGCAGGCAGAGGTAGAGGATGTGACGAGACAGATAGGTGAGATGGAGTTAGTGTTGGCTAGGTTCCAGAGAACAAATCCCACCACATTCACTGGTGCCGAGGATGGTCTTTCGGCTGAAGGCTGGTTGGAGCACATGGAGGACTTGTTTGATACTTGGAGTACACCGCAGAGCGGAGACTGAAGTTGGCGCTTTTGCAGTTGAGAGAGCATGCTCAACGTTGGTGGAAGGGTACTTCCAGCGTGATGAGAGAGACCGGAGTCCTGGTTTCTTGGGAGAGCTTCTGTGCCGCGTTTCGACAGGAGTTTACTCCGGAGTCGTACTTCAATAACCGTGAGAGGGAGTTTGACAAGCTGAAGCAAGGGAATTTGAAGGTTGCTGAGTATGCCAGACAGTTTTCTTCTCTTCTGGCGTATGTTCCCCATGTTGCTAGCCAGGAGCGAACGAAGAGGAACAAGTTTATTAAGTGATTGAGGCCAGAGTTGTTTTAGTTGGTTTTGGCTGGATCCCCATCAACGTATGCTGAGGCTGTGAATCGAGCCGTTGATATTGAGGAGAGTTTGTTGGATGCGCCGAGGCAGGTTCCGATGACAGTTGGACGAGGTTACCTACCTGCACCTGAAGGTACGTATTCTTCCCAGTCTCCTCAAACTTCGTAGCAATCGAACCGTCAGAGGTTTAGGCCTCGTGGAAAGCAGTTCAAGAAGAATTCGAATTCTAGTTCCTCTGGTTCGATGAGCTCTGGTGGCAGTGGTTCAGGAGGAGTGTCTTGTGGACAGTGCGGTGGTAAGCAAATGACTTCGCAGTGCCGTGGAGTTCAGGGGACTTGCCATAACTGTGGGCAGCCCGGACACTTTTTGAGAGTGTGTCCTTTGTTGAGGGGACAGTCTTTGTTTCCTTCGCAGCAAGGTTCGGCTGGTGGTTCTTCGCAGAGGCCGCAACCTCCTGCCCCGACCCAACGATCTGGATTCCAACCCCGTGAACCATCTAGGTTTGGAGGACCTTCGAGACCACAGTTTCCGGGACCGTAGCAGGCTCAGGTGAATGCTTTGTCGAGGGAGCAGGCTGATGAGATACCTAGTAACGTGATCGCAGGTACATGCTCTATCTTTAATTTTCCTGCGAGAGTTTTATTTGATACAGGAGCGTCACAATCCTTTGTTTCTGCATGGTTTGTGCATGAGTGTGGGTTGAGTTACCCCGCTGTTTAATGTTGTATCTGTGTCAACTCCTGCTGGTGTGTTGTTGTTGTCTCGTGAGATTGTGGTGGATTGTGTAATTCGGTTTGATCAGAATGTGATAGTGGAAAATTTGATATCGCTGGAGATGAGGGATTTTGATTGCATCTTGGGAATGGATGTGCTGTCCAGCTATAAGGCTACTGTTGATTGTTTCCATGGTGTAGTGAGATTTCGCCTCGAGTCGGGAGAGAAGTGGGATTTCTACAGTGCTGATTCACGCTTGAAGATTCCACTGGTGTCCGCCATGGAGATGTTTAGTCTGTTATCACTGGGAAATGCTGGATTCATGATCTAAGCGCTCGATGTTTCCCAAGAGTCGCGTTTGGAGTTGAGAGATACCCACCAGACGTGTTTCCCGATGAGATTCATGGATTCCCTCCAAGAAAAGAGATTGATTTCAGTATAGAATTGGTGCAAGGGACAACCCCTGTTGAGTTAAGCGTGCAAGAGTGAGAACAGTACTGGGATGGGTGACCTCCTGGGAAGTTCTCGTACGTCAAGCTGCTGACGTTGCACCGCTTGATCTGGTTGGTCATGTGGGCTGTAAAAGTGAGATGCCAGATCTTAATGGATAATACTATCTCTGCTGGGGATAGGGCCGGTGGTAGGGGAAGGGTAAGACTGATCTCTAAAGGAATTGAGACAGCACCAGCAGTTAGACACGCACCTCCCATGACTCATGGGCCTAACAGCCCAACCCTAACGCACATAAAAGGTGCATTCTATGCTGCCATATTATAAGGAAATAAAGTTGCATCTTGGCTAACAACTATAGCTTTTGGCCTAGTGGTAAGCGCTTGATCCTAACAATTGGTATCAGAGCGAGGTCAGGGGTTCGAGCCTCCCAAGAAGCATTTTCTATACTTCTTTGGGGGGGAGGGGATTGTTGAGTTAAGCGTGCAAAGGTGAGAACAGTACTAGGATGGGTGACCTCCTGGGAAGTTTTCGTACGTCAAGCTGCTGACATTGCGCCGCTTGATCTGGTTGGTCATGTGGGTACCACATTATAAGGAAATAAAGTTGCACCTTGGCTAACAGCTATAGCTTTTGGCCTAGTGGTAAGCGCTTGATCCTAACAGCCCCAATTTCTAGAGCTCCGAATCGATTGGCACCAGCTGAGTTGAAAGAACTCAAGGAGCAGTTGAGAGACCTTCTGGAGAAAGGCTTCATCAGACCGAGTATGTCGCCTTGGGGAGCTCTGATTTTGTTTGTGAAGAAGAAAGATGGGTCTATGAGGATGTGTGTATATTTACGGCAATTGAATAAAGAAACTATCAAGAATAAGTATCCGTTGCCGAGTATTGATGATTTTTTTGATCAGTTGCAAGGATCGGACGTATACTCGTAGATTGACTTGCACTCTGGTTATCACCAGTTGCGAATTAGAGACGCTGATGTAGCGAAGACAGCTTTTCGGACGAGATACGGGCATTATGAGTTTCTTGTGATGCCATTTGGGTTGACGAATGCCACTGCTGTTTTCATGGATTTGATGAATCGCGTCTTCAGTGAGTATATTGATCGATTCATGATTGTCTTCATAGATGACATCTTGGTGTATTCGAGAAGTTTCAGAGAGCATAAGGAGCACCTGGATTGGTATTGCAGAAGTTTAGAAACTCGCAGTTGTATGCCAAGTTCAGCAAGTGTGAATTTTGGCTGGATAGAGTAATCTTTTTGGGTCATGTGATTTCTACGCAAGGTATTTCTGTGGATCCTAGTAAGGTCGAAGCAGTTCTTAACTGGGAGCGACCTAGGAATGTTTCTAAGATCCGTCGTTTCTTGGGTTTGGCCGGATATTATAGGCGTTTCATTGAAAAGTTTTCTTCAATAGCAAGGCCGATGACGCAGTTGACTCAGAAGTATAGGAAGTT
Organism: Dorcoceras hygrometricum; assembly: GCA_001598015.1. Taxonomy (NCBI): domain Eukaryota; kingdom Viridiplantae; phylum Streptophyta; class Magnoliopsida; order Lamiales; family Gesneriaceae; genus Dorcoceras; species Dorcoceras hygrometricum. The sequence goes on from KV005842.1 coordinate 451,870, forward strand.
TGTTTGGACTGACGAGTGCGAGTCGAGTTTTCACACTTAAGGAGAAGTTGTCTACTGCTCCTGTGTTAGCTTTACCGTCTGGATCTGGAGGTTTTGTTGTTTGCTCCGATGCTTCTCTGAGTGGTTTAGGATGCATCCTGATGCAGAACGGGTACGTGATTGCGTATGCGTCTCGACAGTTGAAGCCCAACGAGACGAGATACCCTGTTCATGACTTGGAATTGGCAGCAATTGTCTTCGCCTTGAAGATCTGGCGTCATTATTTGTATGGTGAGGAGTTTGTGGTGTACACCGACCACAAGAGTTTGAAGTATATCTTCACAGTCAGATCTGAATATGCGACAGCGTCGTTGGATGGAGTTGCTCAAGGATTTTGATTGTGAGATTCAGTATCAGCCTGGCCGGATGAACTTAGTAGCCGATGCTTTGAGTAGGAAAGCCCAGCCTGCGATGCTAACATCTTTGAGTATCTCGAGAGTTCGCGAGCAGTTGGGTACTTTTTGTTGGCGATTTCAGCCGAGTGATCAGTACTTCATCTTCACAGTCAGATCTGAATATGCGACAGCGTCGTTGGATGGAGTTGCTCAAGGATTTTGATTGTGAGATTCAGTATCAGCCTGGCCGGATGAACTTAGTAGCCGATGCTTTGAGTAGGAAAGCCCAGCCTGCGATGCTAACATCTTTGAGTATCTCGAGAGTTCGCGAGCAGTTGGGTACTTTTTGTTGGCGATTTCAGCCGAGTGATCAGTACTTCATGGTTTCTTCCATTCAGGTTGAACCACAGATTGTGAGTGATATCAGAGAAGCACAGAGAACTGTCCTTATATCCATGAATTGAAGATTAAGGCTCAGAATGGTCAGTCTGACGATTTTACTGTTACTTCTGATGGGTACTTGAGATTTCGAGGAATATTGGTGGTTCCGAACCTGATTGATTTGAAAGAGGCTATTTTGAATGAAGCGCATTGTAGTCGGTACAGTGTGCATCCGAGAGAGAAAAAGATGTACCATGCCTTGAAGTCTCACTATTGGTGGGAAGGCATGAAGAGAGACATTTCTGGTTTTGTTGCTCGATGCTTGAATTTTCAACAGGTCAAGGCTGAGAGAAGGAGACCTGGTGTATTGTTGCAAAGTTTAGAAGTGCCTTAGTGGAATTGGGAGCACATCGCCATGGACTTTGTGACTCATTTGCCTCTATCGAGTAGGGGATGCGATGCGATTTGGGTGGTGATTGTTAGAATTTCGAAGTCAGCCCATTGCATCCCCTATGATGTGAGGTGTTCGATGAAGAAAATGGCGAGATTGTACATCGACCATGTGGTTAGATTACATGGAGTGCCTGTTTCGATAGTGTCTGACAGAGATCCAAGATTCACATCTAGATTTTGGAAGAGTTTGCAAGCAGCTATGGGTTCAAGGTTGGCGATGAGCACTGCTTATCATCCTCAGACAGATGGCCAATCTGAGAGAACCATTCTGACTTTAGGAGATATGCTGCGAGCAATTGTGATGGATTTCGATGGTGGCTGGCAGGATTCGTTATCCTTGGTTGAGTGTTCTTACAACAACAGCTACCAAGTGACCATCGGGATGGATCCATTTGAAGCATTGTATGGTCACAAGTGTAGATCTCCTATCTGTTGGGAAGAAGTTGGTGAGAAACAGCTTTCGCCCCTGATTTTGTGCAGCACATGAAGGATCAGGTAGAGTTAATTCGAAACAGAATGAAGGCTGCACAAGATCTCTTCACTAGCTATGCTAACTGAAGACGCTGACCACTGGAATTTGAAGTTGGTGTCGAGTATTCCTTAAGATTTCTCCTTTAAAGAGTGTTATGAGGTTTAAATTTAAGGGCAAGTTAGCTCCTAGATTCTTTGGTCCATTTGAAATTGTTGAGAGGATTGGACAGTTGGCTTATAGATTGCAGCTGCCTGATGAATTAACAGCGATACATGATGTTTTTCATGTGTCAATGTTGAGAAAATATGAGCCAGATCCGTCCCATGTATTGAGGACTAATGAAGTTGAGCTAGATTCTGCCTTGAGTTATGTTGAATATCCAGTTCAGATTCTGGATAGAAAGGAGAAGAAGTTGAGGAATAATATTATTCCGTTGGTGATGGTTCAATGGAGTAAGCATGTCCGAGAAGAAGCTACCAGGGAAGTTGAGGAGAAGATGAGACAAGAGTGGCCTCATCTGTTTGAGCTTTGACAGTGGAGTTGTGTTGGTGGGTTTTGATGTTTTGTTAATCATTCTCCATGTTCGCCTTTGATTTCGAGGACGAAATTTCTTAAGCTGGGGAGAATGTGAGGATTGAGATTCGAAAATTTTGATTAATTGGGAGTTATGGATTTTTGAATTTCAGATTTTGGTTTAGATTTGTTCAGCTTTGAGTCTCTAGGCGCTATCGGGAGAAATCTGTGTTGAATTTGGAGTTGATTCGTTGAGTCTTTCGATAAGAGATGTGATTCCAGTAAGTAATTCAGACTTGATGATCATCGCTGGAAGAAGATGGGCCAGCAGCGTCTTTGCGCGGGAATTTGTGAGCATTCAGAAGTGAGTACTCAGTAGTGGCGTAATCAGATGTCAACGCTAGTCAACGGTGCTGCGTAGTTAGCGAGCGCTGATCTGAGAGTAGCGAGAGACATCTGTTAGCGTTAGCGCGCGGATGTGAGAATCTGCCACATGTTGGTCAACACATCTGAGTTGACTGCTGTTGTAAGCGCTGTTCAGATGTTGCTAGCGAGGGAGAGATCTGTTCAGATGTTGCTAGCGAGAGAGAGATCTGTTCCAGCTGTTGAAGTTCTGCTACGTCGTTATGATTAGTTAGCGCGACGTCATTTGCTGTTGTGCGTTAGAGGAATGTAGCGAAGTCTGATTCGTGACAGCTGAGCCATCTGTGAGTGAGCGCTGGATTCAGATGTGAGGATTCCTGCTGTAGTGTAAGGTGGGATCTGAGTTGATAAAAACAGAAGCTGATTTCAAGGATTTAATACAAGTGTTGATTGACACTTAGCGTATTTTCAAACCCGATATTTCCTATCTCCTTCCTCGATACCCTCGAAACCCTTACTGTTCACCGAGCACTATTTATCTGATTTACCGTCGATTTCCGCCGTTGTTTGGAGCAAGAACGGTGGCGCTGAACTCGTCTTTCTTAGCCCTTTCGACTGCTACCAGTTAGGCGACCTGATTCGATGCGTATAAGGATCACGAAGGAATCCCTGTGTGTTAGGACCGAAGGATCAGATCTTACCAATGCAATAAGATAAACAACGCAAGGGAGGGGCGTGAGATCTGATCCTAAATAGAGATAAGGCGAGCGCTACTGTTAAAAATTTTGCGCTGCTAAAAAGTGGTGCAATACCTCGGGTTCTTGAACATAAAACAAAGCACTGGAGACAGATCTGGTATGTAATAAAAACATGCGAAAAACAACAGAACTGAATCCTAAATTTAAAACTCCATGAAATCATATTTCTGCTAAACAAAAGTGAAATCTGATTTCCAATGCGTGACATCTGTTTGTGCCAAACAGATTTGTGCGTGTGTGTATGCCATAAAATGTGTTATGCGTGCTAAATAAATGCAAGTGTGGAATGCTGGAAAACATAAAGAAATTACTCAATGTTTGTTTATGGAAGTTCGGATATAAATATCCTACGTCTCCCCTTATTCCGCTCCGGGAAGGATCCACTAGAAGAATTTGATCTACACATTGTGTACCGACCCGATCCAACAGCCAGAAGCTGCTAGAACTCCTAGACTCTACACCAGTCCTCGGCTGTGTCAATCACTTGTTTTACGCATCTGTGAGAAAGGCTACAAACACAGAGTTTAACGTCTTCGTGCTTGGACGGGATCAGATTTTTGTATTTTGGTTTTGATTCACTCACTATACAATATCGCACATCTCTCATGTTTGTGTGAGTGAATCTCTGTGTGTGAGATTTTTACAGTGAACGCTCAACTCTCGAAATAATAAATCCCACATACTCGGGAAATTATCCTAAAGAGCTGATGAAGACTCAGCAGTCGACACTGCAATAAGCTCCTCTCTAATGTTGGTCGACTGCTTCATCTTCCTGTTTTAATCCCTCTGTAATTTCTCTGTTCTTGTCTTTCACACCAGCATCGTCGATTTCTTCAAATCATCTTGTATATAAAGCCTCTGTTCAATTTAATCCGTTTGACACACTTTTCTTCCCGTTAAAAGATGTTCTGTAAAGTACCGACGGGGAGTTGTCCTTGTGTCCTTTCTTTTGCAGGATTTTTGCCGTGTTCAACACTTGAACTAGGCTCAGCAGTTGACATCCAACTTTAGTAATTCTTCATAATAGAAACGTCAACTGCTTTGCCTGAGTGTTTGTTTTATCACGTCTGGTTCAATAGCTGTTTGATCAGCTGTTTTCTTTCTTTGTTCACACATTGCTCATCAGCTGTTGTCTTCTCTTCACATTTAATCAACGCCTGATATCAGCTGATGGCTTGTCTTCTTATTTGAACAGCTGTTGTTCATTGTTCCTTCATTTGATCTCGTCCAACCGCTGATCAATCTCTGATATCAAATAATGTTCACATTTGAACGACGTTTGATTCCATCTTCTCTTCGCAACGTATGATCGACATCTGCTCAACATCTGATATTATCTTCGCTCAGATCTTACTTCATTCGGATCTCTTCTGTACATCAGATCTCTTCAGCTCTTTGTTTAGATCTCTACTGTACATCAGATCTCTCTTAAGCTCTATCTTCAGATCTCTTCAGCTGTTCTCGTCTGCCTTCAGTTGTTCGAGATGTAGGTCATGTATATGCTCCAGATGATCGTTCTTTGCGCACCAGCTGGTCCAGCTACTCCAGCTGATACGAAATCTCTTCAGCTGAACATTCTTTTTAACTCTATGATCCAACTTCTTCTCTTCACCTTCTGTCGACATCTGATTTTCTCTTTTCCTTACGTCCGATCCATTTATCCTTAGCGCCACGTCTGATTTATCTTCATCAGCTGATTCATCGTCTGTTTCATTTTCTCCATAGCGTAACTGTGAAAACCCAAAAATTCAGCTCTCGGAAATAGAGCAAAATAAAGATCAGCTTTTGGTCGCAAATCAGCTTTTGGTCGAAAATCAGCTGTTGGTCGAAAACCAGCTTTTGGTCGATAATCAGCTGTTGGTCGAAAATCAGCTTTCGGTCAACTCAGCTGTTGGTCGGTCAAACTTAGCAGCACAGTCAGCAGTCAGCAGCACAGTCAGCAGTCAACAACACAGTCAGCAGTAAGTAGTACAGTCAGCAGTCAGCAGCACAGTCAGCAGTACAGTCAGCGGTCAAACCAGCTGCTGGAGGATCAAACCAGCCGCTGGAAGGTCAAACCAGCCGCTCGACGATCAAACCAGCAGCTGGACGATCAAACCAGCCGCTGGACGATCAAACCAGCCGCTGGACGGTCAACTCAGCTTTGACCAACGAAAATTCAGATTTTGGCTCGCGAATTCAAGCAGTTTTCTACACGCATACATATCAGATTCACAATTTGTAACTGTCAATTTAGGAAGATTTATGACTAATTAACCCACTCAAATCAATGCCTACGTTATTACTTTTGTAACAACCATTTTAATGGCCATTAAACCTGGGATTTAAATTCTGAAACGGTAGGCCTTTTGCCTCCTCCTACTACACCAATAAATTCCCCCTGACACAGTAGATGAGAACCCCACTCTTCACCCAAATTTTTTCAGAAATAAATACAGTAACTTGCACGTTGAAACCTTGATCCAGCTGCGAAGTGCATACCAGATTCCATCCAAACTTCAAACTTCTGTAAGTGGGTTTTTGCTATTATATTTGGTTGATATATATTATATACTATTCATGTAAAATTCAGTTTTGAGCCTACTATTCGAGCATTGTTTTCAATTCAGATTTCTGTCATTTCCAAGCTCTGTTTCTGCACTGATTTTGCTGTCGTAATATGGGTCTATGGAATATTCCGCACTCTGGGTTACTTGGTGTAACCACATGGCCTCGACCCCTTAGAGGATTAAAAATTAGGGACTGATCAGTAAACCATAGACACGAAGTAATTATCAGTGCTAACTTTCTGTTAAGTTCTGTTATGCTCTGTTATGCTCCGTTATGCTCTGTTATGCTCTGTTATACTCTGTTCTGATATCTGTTATTCAATATATGTATATGAATATTTGTTATACTCGAATGGTATCCCCCACTTGCTGAGTGTTTCCCCAAACACTCACCCCTTACTTTTCCACCCAGATAAGAACGAAGAGCAGGTAGAAGAACAAGAACAAGAGCTGTTCTGGGGCTGGTGAAGATTCAGTTTCTGTTGATGTATTTATTTTTCGCTTCCGCAATTTCTCCGATATTAATGTAAATTATTTATTTTTCGCTTCCGGACTCTGTTATTCAGACTCCGATTTTCAAATGTAAAAACGATTATATTTCGATTATTAATAGACTGGTTTGAGCTATGCTATGATGGCTTAATATTTTACATATTATAATTGTTTAATATTGCTGATGTCATGAGTCTCGGTCTCGGGGCGTGACATTTTAGTGATATCAGAGCTCACCAGGTGCATAATCCGGTTGGGAAACCAAATCTGGAATTTCCAAGGTCCTGGACGAAATTTCAGATTTTGGCAAAAGACCAGTGCTACCCCCTCCGAAACGGCCCAACGAGCAATACTCACTAAATGGTGACCAAAGGCGCGTTTTAGGTCGAATTCCTCTTTCGATTATTAATAGACTGGTTTGAGCTATGCTATGATGGCTTAATATTTTACATATTATAATTGTTTAATATTGCTGATGTCATGAGTCTCGGTCTCGGGGCGTGACATTTTAGTGATATCAGAGCTCACCAGGTGCATAATCCGGTTGGGAAACCAAATCTGGAATTTCCAAGGTCCTGGACGAAATTTCAGATTTTGGCAAAAGACCAGTGCTACCCCCTCCGAAACGGCCCAACGAGCAATACTCACTAAATGGTGACCAAAGGCGCGTTTTGGTCGAATTCCTTCGTTAAGCCTCTGAAAACGCGCTTTTGCTATTTTTGGAAATATTTGAAAATGCAATAACTTTTTGTACAGGACCCCGATTTCAGTTCCATCAACTGTTCTGTAATCCCTATGGTTAGTACTTTCAGTTTATGGAATAACCTCACGACTTTGTATTTTTGGAAATATCCTCGATTTTAGGAAATGGCACCGTCAGTCCCCGTAACCGTGCTACTACTGCCATTCGCATGAAACAGATTTCTCTTGAAAACCAAAGCCACATGATTAGGCGCCTTAGAGCCCAACTAGCAACCGAGAGACGAGGGTTATCTACGATGAAGAAAGAACTTGAGGATACCCAATTAGCCTTAGAAGCCTCACACAAGGTCATTGCCGGACTGACTGAGATAGTCCTTAGCATGTCTAAGAAGATTGAAAGAATGAAGGCTAAGAAACAACAAGCTAAAGCAAGCCATGTGGTGTGCCATCAAAAGTTTCAGGCTTGTATCCAAGAAGCCGAAGACTCGATGCAAGCACAAAACTTGATCATCGAGGCCCTGGTAGAGGAGAAGGATAGCCTACTCCAAACAATCCAAGGTCTGCAAGAAGCTAACGATGCGCCTGCTCCATTCGATGATGAATGGGAGGAAGAGCCGGAAGAACACCCAGAGGAAGAAGAAATTGAGGATATACCTTTGGGAGAGGGAGAGATAGATGATGAATAGGAAATATTTTAGCCTTGTATTCAATTTACCCTTCTATTCAAATAAATTGCTAAGCCCTTCATGATATCTTATTCTCGACCTTTCACATTTATACGCCTTCATTCTTAGTAAAGCTTTCCTATGGCAGAATATGGCAGGAGACCGTAGAAGTGATAGAAACAATGGAGGCGAAGGATCCTCCAATCCCAATGCAGGAGGTGGTCTTAGTCGAGAAGACCTGATGGCAATTGCGACCATATTTGCCACCACTCTCCAAGGGTTGGTCAACCAACAACAACAACAAAGCTCCTCCTCCTTCCCCTCCACCTCGTGGGACGAAGTTATACTATGAGTCCCTCTGCAAGAACAAGCCCCCACCTTCGATGGGAGCCATGACTCCGAAGTTGCCGAGACGTGGATGAAGAATGTCGAAACACAACTTCGACTACTGGAAATCCCAGACGCTGTCAAGGTAGATGTGGTAACACCACTTCTGGACGGAAAAGCTGGGAAATGGTGGGAAACATTCGAGCCAACCATGGATGAAAATGGACAAATCACGTGGCAAAGGTTTCGGGAAGCATTCTTGAAACAATAATTTCCCGTGGAAGTCAGAATGCAAAGGCTCAGCGAGTTTGAGACCTTCACTCAGAATGTAGATATGTCGGTAGTAGAGTATACCTCCAAGTTCAATTCATTGGGCACCTATGTCCCAACGAGCACGGCAGATAATACTCTAAAGAAGCACCGATACAAGAAGGGTCTGAATATCCGAATCCAGTCAGCCCTCGCAGTCTACCAAGCCACGAGTCTTGAAGACTTAATGGGAGCTGCAATCCAAGCTGAGACTGACATAAAGAGGCGGGAAGCGGACAACAAGAACAAACGCCCCTTCAGTGCTCAGACTTCACACGGTGGGCCTAAGAACAAGCGGCCAAACCTCAACAACCGCGGCACAGCACCCACACCGAATAACCAGACATTGCCCACTTTCTCCTCCTACGGCCAATGTCATAGCGGAGACTATCGCAAGCAGAGTGGTGCATGCTTTAAGTGTGGGAAGTTAGGCCATCGAATTGCGGATTGTCCGGAGAACCAAGGTCCAAAGGCTGGATCAAGCAATACGACTTCGAACAAGCCAAAGCCCCGAGAGGACAAGCCCAACGCTCGCGTGTTCGCAATGACACAGGAGCAAGCTGAAGACGCCAGTGACGTGGTGGCAGGTACCATTTCTATCAACAAGCTGCCTGCTTATGTGTTGTTTGATTGTGGTGCCACGCATTCGTTCGTGTCTAGGAGATTTGCTAAGAAGTTAGGGTTAGAGCCTGAAATTCTATCTGAACCCTATAGAGTAGCAACTCCTACCAACGCTACCATTGAAACATATAAGATCCATCGAAACTGCGAGATTTCGATAAGCGGCCATTCATTCTCCACAAACCTGATACAACTCAACATGGTCGAGTTCGATTCCATCTTAGGGATGGATTGCTATCTAAGAACCATGCAATGGTAGATTGCCGAGGTAAGAGCGTGAAGCTCCAAACCCTCGATCAGGAAGAGCTGATATATCATGGTAAGAACAAGGAGCGAAAGTCCCTACTTTCTGTGGCCCAAGCATGGACAGCCATGAAGTCAGGAGCAGAAGTTTTCTTGGCAATGATCCAAGAAGTAAAAGAATGAGACGAGCTCAAACTAGAAGACATCCAGTGGTGCAAGAGTTCACAGATGTGTTCCCAGATGACTTACCTGGAGAAGTGCCTGACCGAGAAATTTAGTTTGAAATCAACCTAGTGCCAGGGTCGGCCCCAATCTCCAAGGCACCCTACCGAATGGCACCTGCAGAACTCAAGGAGCTCAAGGATCAACTACAGGAACTGCTAGACAAAAAGCAGATCAGACCCAGTGTGTCACCTTGGGGAGCTCTAGTACTATTCATCAAGAAGAAGGATGGAACCATGATATTGTGTATCGACTACAGAGAGTTGGACAAGATCACAATCAAGAATAAGTATCCCCTTCCAAGAATCAACGACCTCTTGGATCAACTCAAAGGAGCTACAACCTTCTCCAAGTTGGATTTGAGGTCAGGTTATAACCAGCTAAAGATCAAGGCTGAAGATGTTCCTAAAACATCATTTAGAACCAGATATGGCCATTACGAATTCACAGTGATGCCATTTGGTCTAACTAATGCACCATCGGCCTTCATGGACCTCATGAACCGCGTGTTCAAGTCATTCCTCGACAAATTTGTGGTGGTATTCATAGATGATATACTCGTGTATTCATCAAGTGAAGAAGACCACAAGGAACACCTCCGGATTACTCTCCAAACTCTACAAGAGAAACAATTGTACGCCAAATTCAAGAAGTGCAAATTCTGGCTGAAGAGTGTGGCATTCTTAGGCCACATCATCTCCGAAGCAGGCTTGTCAGTGGATCCAAAGAAGGTAGAAGCCATCGTGGACTGGCCTACGCCTAAGACGGTGACAGAAGTTAGAAGCTTCTTGGGATTGGCTGGCTATTATCGAAAGTTCGTAGAAGGCTTCTCTTCAATAGCCTTACCACTCACTAGACTCACCCAGAAGAACTCCAAGTTCAACTGGAACAACGAATGTGAGGCAAGCTTCGAGACTCTGAAGACAAAGCTTGCATCTGCCCCTGTTCTGACGCTACCCATAGGAGAAAAAAGCTTTACCATCTACTGCGCTGCATCTAAAGAAGGACTAGGGTGTGTACTCATGCAAGATGGCAGAGTAATTGCTTATGCCTCAAGGCAACTGAAGACGCATGAACGCAACTACCCAACCCATGATCTAGAGCTAGCTGCAATAGTTTTTGCTCTAAAGATTTGGCGACACTATATTTACGGGGCAAAGTGCGAAGTATTCACCGACCATCAAAGTCTCAAGTACATATTCAATCAGAAGAATTGAATTTGAGACAAAGGAGATGGCTCGAGCTGTTAAAGGACTACGACTTAACGATCAACTACCACCCAGGAAAGGCAAATAAGGTGGCCGATGCACTAAGTCGGAAGAATATGAACAAGGTGATACTATATTCAACCTCAGCCCAACCATGCCTTAGAGAATTGGTCAAGCTAAAGCAGGATCAAGACCCCGGCCTGATGAGGATGAAAGAACAGATTAAGGAAAGGAAAGCTCCTGAATTCCGAACAGACCAAGACGAGATCCTTTGGATGAACGGACGACTATGTGTACCCGACGTCAAAAAGTAATGTCTGAAGCACATAAGTCCAAATTCTCAATCCCCCCAGGAAGCACAAAGATGTATAGAGATTTGAAGGAACACTTCTGGTGGAATGAGATGAAAAGAGATGTTGCTGATTTTGTTGCTAGATGCCACGTATGCCAACAAGTAAAGGCAGAACATCAAAGATCCGGAGGATTGTTACGCTGGAAATTCCAGAGTGGAAGTGGGAAAACATATCCATGGACTTTGTAGTAGGTCTGCCGAGGACGAGATTAGGCTATGATGGAATATGGGTAATCGTGGATATGTTAACAAAATCCGTGCACTTTCTGCCTGTCTGAATGAACTACGTATTGGATAAGCTAGCTTCGTTATACATGGACAACATCGTCAGATTGCATGGAGTCCCAACCAGCATCCTGTCAGATAGGGACTCAAGGTTCGTATCTCGTTTCTGGAAGAGCTTCCAAGAAGCCATGGGAAGTAAGGTTACCCTCAGCACGGCATATCATCCACAAACAGATGGTCAAACTGAGAGGACCATCCAGGCCCTAGAAGACATGCTGCGGACTTGCACATTAGACTTCGGTAGTAATTGGAGCGAACATCTACCCTTAATAAAGTTTGCATACAACAATAGCTACCACAACAGCTTAGGGATGGCACCATTTGAAGCCCTCTATGGACGGAAATGTCGATCACCGCTATATTGGGATGAAGTTGGAGAAAAGACTATCACAGGACCTGAACTCCTCCAGGAAACAGCGAAAAAGGTAGCCATATAAAGGAAAGACTGAAGGCAGCCCAGGATCGACAGAAAAGTTGGGCATATCTAAAGAGAAGACCCTTGGCCTTTGAGGTAGGTGAAAAAATGTATCTCAAGGTTTCACCAATGAAAGGAGTAGTCCGATTCGATAAGTCCGGAAAACTAAATCCCCGGTATGTCGGACCATTCGAAATCTTAGAGGGAGTAGGAACACTTGCCTACAGACTGGCCTTACCACCCAGTATGTCAAGAATCCACAATGTCTTCCATGCCTCACAACCAAGAAGATATATCGCGGATTCTAGCCACGTTCTTGATGCCCGGTATGTCGGACCATTCGAAATCTTAGAGGGAGTAGGAACACTTGCCTACAGACTGGCCTTACCACCCAGTATGTCAAGAATCCACAATGTCTTCCATGCCTCACAACCAAGAAGATATATCGCGGATTCTAGCCACGTTCTTGATGAAGGGACAATCCTCGTCGAAGGAAATTTGAACCAGGGACTAAGCTATGAAGAAGTCCCAATTCGAATCGTGGACACAAAGGATCAGGTTCTTAGACGAAGAACAATCCCGTATGTTAAAGTCCAATGGTCCAACCACACCGAGCGAGAAGACACGTGGGAAATGAAGGAGAAGATGCGTAGTCAATATCCCTACCTTTTCGAGGATCAAAGTAACCAAAGTTTCGAGGACGAAACTTCTTTTAAGGAGGGAGGGATGTGAAAACCCGAAAATTCAGCTCTCGAAAATAGAGCAAAAAAAAAATCAGCTTTTGGTCGCAAATCAGCTTTTGGTCGAAAATCAGCTGTTGGTCGAAATACAGCTTTTGGTCGAAAATCAGTTGTTGGTCGAAAACCAGCTTTTGGACGAAAATCAGCTGTTGGTCGAAAATCAGCTTTCGGTCAACTCAGCTGTTGGTCGGTCAAACTCAGCAGCACAGTCAGCAGTCAGCGGCACAGTCAGCAGTCAGCAGCACAGTCAGCAGTCAGCAGCACAGTCAGCAGTCAGCGGTCAAACCAGATGCTGGAGGGTCAGCTGCTGGACAGTCAAACCAGCTGCTGGAAGGTCAAACCAGCCGCTGAAAGGTCAAACCAGCCGCTGGACGGTGAAACCAGCCGATCAAACCAGCTGCTGGACGATCAACTCAGCTTTGACCAACAAAAATTCAGATTTTGGCTCACGAATTCCAGCAGTTTTCTACACGCATACATATCAGATTCACAATTTCTAACTGTCAATTTAGGAAGATTTATGACTAATTAACACACTCAAATCAATGCCTACGTTATTACTTTTGTAACAGCCATTTTAATGGCCATTAAACCTGGGATTTAAATTCTGAAACGGCAGGCCTTTTGCCTCCTCCTACTACACCTATAAATAACCCCTGAACAGTAGATGAGAACCCACTCTTCACCCAAATTTTCTCAGAAAAAAATATAGTAACTTGCACGTTGAAACCTTGCTCCAGCTGCGAAGTGCATACCATATTTCATCCAAACTTCAAACTTCTGTAAGTGGGTTTTTTCTATTATATTCGGTTGATATATATTACATACTATTCATGTAAAAATTCAGTTTTGAGCCTACTATTCGAGCACTGTTTTCAATTCAGATTTCTGTCATTTCCAAGCTCTGTTTCTGCACTGATTTTGCTGTCGTAATATGGGTCTACGGAATATTCCGCACTCTGGGTTACTTGGTGTAACCACATGGCCTCGACCCCTTAGAGGATTAAAAATTAGGGACTGATCAGTAAACCATAGACACGAAGTAATTATCAGTGCTAGCTTTCTTTTAAGTTCTGTTATGCTCTGTTATGCTCCGTTATGCTCTGTTATGCTCTGTTATACTCTGTTCTGAGATATGTTATTCAATATATGTATATGAATATTTGTTATGCTCGAATGGTATCCCCCACTTGCTGAGTGTTTCCCCAAACACTCGCCCCTTAACGAAGAGCAGGTAGAAGAACAAGAACAAGAGTTGTTCTGGGGCTGGTGAAGATTCAGTTTCTGTTGATGTATTTATTTTTCGCTTCCGCAATTTCTCCGATATTAAAGTAAATTATTTATTTTTTGACTTCCGCACTCTGTTATTCAGACTCCGATTTTCAGATGTAAAAACGATTATATTTCGATTATTAATAGACTGGTTTGAGCTATGCTATGATGGCTTAATATTTTACAACTTTATAATTTTTTAATATTGCCGATGTCATGAGTCTCGGTCTCGGGGCGTGACAGTAACAGCTGATTAACATCATCTGGACAACATCTGAATATCTTTAATCCAACATCTGAATCAGCTGCTCCACATCTGATTCAGATTCCTCTTTTGCGTCTGATTAACATCTGGATCGTTCTTCCCCACGACTGAATTAATTTTTTCTTTTGTTCTTCGACGTCTGATTCCATCTTCTGTTTCTCTTCTTCTCTTTGCAACTGTCCAGACGTCTGATTTCATTTCTTCTCTCATTTGATCCAGATTTCTCCTGTTTATCGATCCAGACTTCATACATTTCTCTTTCTCCTTACTCGATCAGACTTCTTCTACTTTTCACTTCACATTCAGACTTCACTTCTCACAGACTCCTCACATCAGATCTCTTCTGTTAAATGCTGCTGTACACTACGTAGAAATGTTAGAAACATAATAACAGGTTTTGTGTAATTCAAAACTCAGATCTGGATCTGTTATCCATATCCATCAATCTCTCCCTTTTTGATTTACACAAAACTTCAAATAACAGATGCATAATCTAACATTTCTCTCCCTTTTTGTGGGAATAAAAAAGGGTTTCGAAATCTGGTTTTCCCAACAAATTTAAATAAAGCTCTCCCTACACTGCCACAACAAAAAATTTGACAGCAGGAGTTTTAGATTTTGAAAATCAAGAACAGATTTTGGAAACCAAAAATGGGAACAACCGTATGCAACAATATGCTATGATTTTAAAAAGATGCAATAGAAACTGATGCTTAAACCGATCGCTCAAATTAATATAAGCACAATAAACAATGCATCAGCTGAAATTACCGCATTAATGGATTTTGAAAAACACATCAGAGCACTTTAAATATAAACTTGTTTCAAATAAGAACATGTGCTGCTGAATCACTTAATCTATTCAGATCTGAAAAGAAAACAATAACAGATCTACCAGCTTTTCTTTCATTTCTCCTATTTCGTCCCATAAGCTAAAAACAGCTCAACCAAAATAGAATCTTGGCATCCACACGGAACTCGCGCATTCCGTGTCAGCTCGACAAAAGAACAACAGTAGTTCATAAATCATTCCTTTCCCTATCTTCATAAAATAATCTTTTCAAAAACAGTTAAAGCATTTAAAAAAATAGCACATGCGTTTTAATATCAGTGCTCGTTCAAGAACAACCTGCTCTGATACCACTTGTTAGGACCGAAGGATCAGATCTTACTAATGCAATAAGATAAACAACGCAAGGGAGGGCGTGAGATCTGATCCTAAATAGAAATAAGGCGACCGCTACTGTTAAAAATTTTGCACTGCTAAAAAGAGGTGCAATACCTCGGGTTCTTGAACATAAAACAGAGCACCGGAGACAGATCTGGTATGTAATAAAAACATGCGGAAAACACCAGAACTGAATCCTAAATTTAAAACTCCATGAAATCAGATTTCTGCTAAACAAAAGTAAACGCAACAGAGCATGTGAAATCTGATTTCCAATGCGTGACATATGTTTGTGCCAAACAGATTTGTGCGTGCGTGTATGCCATCAAATGTGTTATGCGTGCTAAATAAATGCAAGTGCGGAATGCTGGAAAACATAAAGAAATTACTCAATGTTTGTTTATGGAAGTTCGGATATAAATATACTACGTCTCTCCTTCTTCCGTTCTGGGAAGGATCCACTAGAAGAATTTGATCTACACATCGTGTACAGACCCGATCCAACAGCCAGCAGCTACTAGAACTCCTAGACTCTACACCAGCCCTCGGCTGTGTCAATCACTTGTTTTACGCCTCTGTGAGAAAGGCTACAAACATAGAGTTTAAAGTCTTCGTGCTTGGACGGGATCTGATTTTTGCATTTTGGTTTTGATTCACTCACTATACAATATCGCACATCTCTCATGTTTGTGTGAGTGAATCTCTGTGTGTGAGATTTTTACAGTGAACGTTCAACTCTCGAAATAATAAATCTCACACACTCGAGAAATGCTCCTAAAGAGCTGATGAAGACTCAGCAGTCGACACTGCAATAAGCTCCTCTCTAATGGTGGTCGACTGCTTCATCTTCCTGTTTTCTTCCCTCTGTAATTTCTCTGTTTTTGTCTTTCACACCAGCATCGTCAATTTCTTCAAATCATCTTGTATATAAAGCCTCTGTTCAATTTAATCCGTTTGACACACTTTTCTTCCCGTTAAAAGATGTTCTGTAAAGTACCGACAGGGAGTTGTCCTTGTGTCATTTCTTTTGCAGGCTTTTTGTCGTGTTCAACACTTGAACTAAGCTCAGCAGTTGACATCCAACTTTAGTAATTCTTCATAATAGAAACGTCAACTGCTTCGCCTGAATGTTTGTTTTATCACATCTGGTTCAGCAGCTTTTTGCTCAGCTGTTGTCTTTCTTTGTTCACACATTTCTCATCAGCTGTTGTCTTCTCTTCACATTTAATCAACGCCTGATATCAGCTGATGGCTTGTCTTCTTATTTGAACAGCTCTGTTCATTGTTCCTTCATTTGATCTCGTCCAACAGCTGATCAATCTCTGATATCAACTACTGTTCACATTTGAACGACGTCTAATTCCATCATCTCTTCGCAACGTCTGATCGACATCTGCTCAACATCTGATATTATCTTCGCTCAGATCATACTTCATTCGGATCTCTTCTGTACATCAGATCTCTTCAGCTCTTTGTTCCGATCTCTACTGTACATCAGATCTCTCTTCAGCTCTATCTTCTGATCACTTCAGCTGTTCTCGTCTGCCTTCAGTTGTTCGAGCTGTTGGTCATGTATATGCTCCAGCTGATCGTTATTTGCGCACCAGCTGGTCCAGCTACTCCAGCTGATACGAAATCTCTTCAGCTGGACATTATTTTTAACTCTCTGATCCAACTTCTTCTCTTCACCTTCTGTCGAAATCTGATTTTCTCTTTTCCTTACGTCTGATCCATTTACCCTTAGCGCCACGTCTGATTTATCTTCATCAGCTGATTCATCGTCTGTTTCATTTTCTCCTTAGATTAATAGCTGATTAACATCTTCTGGACCACATCTGAATATCTTTAATCGAACATCTGAATCAGCTGCTCTAAATTTGATTCAGATTCCTCTTTTGCGTCTGATTAACATCTGGATCGTTCTTCCCCACGACTGAATTAATCTTTTCTTTTGTTCTTTGACGTCTGATTCCATCTTCTATTTCGCTTCTTCTCTTTGCAACTGTCCAGACGTCTGATTTCATTTCTTCTCTCATTTGATCCAGATATCTCTCCTGTTTATCGATCCAGACTTCACAGATTTCTCTTTCTCTTTACTCGATCAGACTTCTTCTATTTTTCACTTCACATTCAGACTTCACTTCTCGCAGACTCCTCACATCAGATCTCTTATTCTTCTTCGCGTCAGATCTCTTCTGTTAAATGCTGCTGTACACTACGTAGAAATGTTGAAACACAATAACAGGTTTTGTGTAATTCAAAACTCAGATCTGGATCTGTTATCTAGATCCATCACTGTGTTCGTGAATTTCTGTGACAGTTGACCCAAGAAATTCCTTAGTTCATTTGAGCTTCTGGGTAAGAGTTCCTTACTGATTTGGGCTTAGTTCTAGTTGTTAGAACCAGCGTTGATAGGTAGAACCAGATATGGGTTTTAACCGTAGGCAGTAAGATGTAGAAGTTCATATTTGAGCTAAGTTATGAGATATCTTGACAGTTTGAGCTCCCAGGCAGTTCCTGCTGTGTTTGCCGAGTCCAGCGAAGGAGCAGATTGGTGAAGGCTGTGTTGTTGTGTCCTGCTGAGATCTGTTGAGGTAGAATCTGAGCGTTGAGGTACGAATTGAGCTTGTGATTATAGCTTTGGCATAAGCGTGTAGTGTTTTGAAGCATGAATGATGCTCTATGGAATCTGTTGTATGATTATTGTGTTTTACATGAATAGTTGTGGCTCATACCTGAATTTATATGTTCTGTTTACGTGAATTATGCATGTTGAAATCAGATTTGAATTTCATGGCATTCATGCATACATATTGAGCCTGTTGATTGATTGATTGAGAACCCGAGTAAGAGCCACGTTGTGATCGGCAGACAGATGTGTCGTGCCTGAAGGGTCCAACGCTATCATCGGAGTGGTGACCGATTGATTAGTCGTGTCTAAATACCACCAAGCTGTGATGGGTAATTGAGTGGCCAGCCATGAAGATCACGGACCGATGATTTCCACCGGCTGATTGGCTGTGCGTGGTATAGAGGCTCGCCTTTGATTTGTTAGCCGACTCGTTGGCCTAGATTGACCAATTCTTTGACAGCCCTCATGCATTCATGTTTTGATATACTGCATGTTTATGAGTTGCTGTTATCTTAGTGCTCTTCGTACTGAGGTTTGACCTCTTATTTCTTTTCCTGCTTTTGTGTCTTGGGTCTGTGTTGCCCATTGCAGGAGCTACAGGTAATCTGGCTGGGCAGAGTGGAGCTGTAGCTAGTAGATCCCCGTTTTGTTGAGTCACAGTGTATTTATATTATGTATTGAACCAGGGGATGCCCTGAGTTTCTATGTATGTTGGGGATCTGTATTGAGATTTATTTGATTACCTGTCTGTGTTTGGATTTGAGTTAAATCATATTTTGAGTATGCATTATTTTGAATGACGATTTTGAGTTCAGGACCATGTATTTCGAAAAATTTTTAAGCCATATTTTATGCCTCCGCTATTATGTGCTTAATTGTATTGTTAATCCTTGTTGATTAGCACGTGGCCTGACAATACATATATGTTATACGCTAACTGGAACACTCTAACCACCTCCTGGGGCACCTTCAGCTGGGTCAACTCCACGACCAGCTGAGTAACCTAAGAAACCTGGACAACAAATAGGCAGGCAAACAAACCAAGCCCCAGAGGGACATTGGGGTCAAACCCCAGTACGGAGAGCAGCATAAAACGGCAAATGGAAAGCAACAAGCAATATGCAAATGATATGCATGATATGAGGATACAACAACAAATAGGCAGGCAAACAAACCAAGCCCCAGAGGGACATTGGGGTCAAACCCCAGTACGGAGAGCAGCATAAAACGGCAAATGGAAAGCAACAAGCAATATGCAAATGATATGCATGATATGAGGATACAACCGAAGGCAGGGAGCCAAAAGATCTCAAGAACTGCTCAAGAAACGAATCATATCAACTGAACAACAGTGGCCACGGGGTGTGTGAGTATATGGGAGCTACCCATTCGTCTCAGCACACGGTACCGGATGCAGAACACAATTCAACCCGCTGTTGCCCAACTCATGAGATGTGGGAGCTACCCACTCCGCTCATAGTGGCTAACAGATCCCAGCAGGGAGATGAGCTATACGGGAGTTACACGCTCGTCCTCAAAACAGGCATCTCGGTATACATAGATCAATACAACAGGTACGGCTAAACAAGATCTGAGCTCAATATGCAATAATGTGTGTATGCAATGACAGCTTAGAGATAACAACACAATACAAGCAAGTCACAACAGCAACGAAGCATACACAGCCGCAAGCAAAACATCACTCATGCTCAATCCAAAAGCTGTAAAGCAAGATCACATCCATACCTCAATTCTTCTGAGCTATAATTACAACAACGAAGTCCCGATCAACACATATCTGAAACCTGCTAAGAAAAACACAACGCTAACTCAAGGACCGAAAGCACACACTACAAATTGGGAGCTACGAGCTCAACCAAATCTGTCCTACCCTTCTTGTTGCAAAACGGTGGCTGATCCGGATCCAGTCTCCCGGCGGCGTAGCGGAAGTTTAAAAATAAGCGCCGGGATACGTTCAATATAATAAAATCAATACTATAAACCATTCATAGGATGATTTCGGGGTGTTACCTTGCTGGCGTCTAGGCTCCTGGCTCCAACCAGAATCACAGGGAAACTGGCTCTTGTCGGTAGACGGAGGTAGATCGTCAATCAGGTCCACGACCGGAATCGATCTTCCTCCAATCAGCCTACACTAGAAAGCTGATGGATTTTATCACGAACGGAATCACCTCGTCGCACTGATCAGAACAAGTCTAATCACGCGAAGATCGGACGGCGGCGGCACGGCGGAGGCGCGGCGGTGGCGGCGGCCGTGCGTGAGGTTGGTGGAGGAGGGGCGGCGGCTTCTCAAGATTGGAGGCTAGGTTTAGGTTGTAATTAGTGTAGTGATTAAGCCCTAGACATAACCCATAAATATAAGTCATTCATGGGCTTGAACCGGCCCAATGGACTTGGGTCCAACCCAGGTCCATGTGAACATTCGGTTCGTTTAATTCACTGCGGTTTCATCATAACTCCGATCGACGATCAGATCGGACCGACCGACTCAATTTCCAAAACTGAACATTATGATGTGAAAAACAATTTTTCAGATACCTATTCCAAACTGACAGTTTTGTCCCTCAACATTGGGAAATCGTAATTTCACCCCTGTTGAGTTTTAGGAAGTCGCACTCCCTAAAATCCTCTTCCTATGCTCAACATATTGAGCTCAGTTTCCGTGCGGGAATCACGAATCCAGTACTTGTGTGACCCTCAATGGTTCAGGGATACAGCTAGCCGTGGGCCCACAACCATTGTGGCTCCGAAATCACAATTTCGGACTTGCTCAACAGATCATGGTATAGCGCCTAGCAACATCGCCCCATGATCCTCTAGGTATCACTGATAGTGCCTGCAAGAACCAGTTGGTCGTGGTTAGCGTACAGTACGGTCCTTTCAACACATATATCCCGATCAGATCAACGACCATTGGTAAATCGAGAGTCGCTAGAGATCCGATAACTATACATTCATCTTGGAGATCGAATAGTGACATCGCGAGTGTAACTAGGTAAACCCATTTACCTAAAACACTTCTAGTACTCTGGCCAGAGATTTATACACTATTATCCCCTCAGATAGCATAGGATATCCACGCGTGTAAGCGAGCGGTGAATCCTCGACAACGAAGCATCGACTCCTACATGCATCGGGGTCTCACCCAACCCCGCCGCCTAATGACCCCAAGTGAGTCGGCAAACGAGTCAAAGTGAGACGCCTATCATGTAGAGTCTCAATGACGTTTCGAGTCGTGAGGACTAATAAGTACAACCAAGACCTCGAACTTATCCACTCGACAAATGGAAACCACTTGGAAAGTCCGAACGAGGGTAGTTCGATAGATCACCATGTCACTATCTATCTGCATGCTCAGAACATCACAATGTTCCCTACCAATGAAACATGGTACTTCGCATCGCAGTTATTAGTCTCAAGCTCGGGCGGCCTTATCCTCATTTTGACGGAACAATCGACTAGGAACTAATTCAGAATACACAGTGACTATTAGATGTGTTTCATGATAGCCTTCATACCCACTATCACATCTAACATACACTATGGTGCATTCTAGGTCTTTATCCAACACAATTGTTAACATTATATAAACATAATGAAGATAAAGAATGCCATAAACAAATGCGAATATCATATATAAAGACTGTCATATACAAGAGTCTATAAACCCACACGCCACAAGTTGGCTAGTTGGGCATCTACTCTAACAATCTCCCACTTGCCCTAAAGCCAACTACTCATCAGTCGCAGTCCCATTGTTTCGCGATGTTTTTCAAACAACGGTCCTGGCAAGGGCTTCTTAAGTGGATCAGCAATGTTGTCCACAGAGGCGACTCTCTCAACTGCTATGTCACCTCTAGCCACAATATCCCGGATTATGTGGTATTTCCTTAGTATATGTTTGGATCTTTGGTGAGACCTAGTCTCCTTTGCTTGCGCAAGGGCACCCGTGTTTTCGCAGTACACCGGGACTGGACCAACTCCATTAGGAATGACACCCAACTCTTGGACGAAATTCCTTATCCAAACCGCCTCCTTAGCAGCAGCTGATGCTGTGATGTACTCAGCCTCAGTGGTTGAATCCGCTATGGTGTCTTGCTTGGAACTCTTCCAATAGACAGCACCACCATTGAGCATGAATACAAATCCAGAGGTTGACTTTGAATCATCCACGTCACACTGGAAGATAGAATCAGTGTAGCCTTCCAGTTTCAGTTCACCACCCCCATAGACCATGAACATATTCTTAGTCCTTCGTAAGTACTTAAGAATATCCTTCACAGCCTTCCAATGCAATTGGCCGGGGTTGGCCTGGTAGCGGCTCGTGACACTCAGAGAATATGCGACATCCGGTCTAGTCGAGATCATGCCATACATAATGCTACCTATTGTCGAGGCATATGGCACACGTGTCATACTCTCTATCTCCTCATCAGTCTTCGGACACATAGACTTAGATAGAGTGAACCCGTGGCACATAGGTAGGTATCCTATTTTGGACTCTTCCATAGAGAACCTCTTAAGTATGATATCGATGTAGGTGGCTTGGGTGAGTCCGAGCTGTTAGAGTAGATGCCCAACTAGCCAACCTGTGGCGTGTGGGTTTTTTTACTCTTGTATCAAACGATCTTTATATATGATATTCGCATTCTTTTATATGGCGTTCTTTACTTTCATTATGTGTTATCCTATTTTGGACTCTTCCATAGAGAACCTCTTAAGTATGATATCGATGTAGGTGGCTTGGGTGAGTCCGAGCTGTTAGAGTAGATGCCCAACTAGCCAACCTGTGGCGTGTGGGTTTTTTTGACTCTTGTACAAACGATCTTTATATATGATATTCGCATTCTTTTATATGGCATTCTTTACTTTCATTATGTGTGTAATGATTTACAATTGTGTTGAGTAAAGATTGGGGTCACGTCGGGATTGGGTGAGATCCCGATGCATGTAGGAGTCGATGCATCGTTGTCGAGGATTCACCGCTCGCAGCGCAGATGACTCTGTTGAGGGGCAAAACGGTCATTTTGCTATTTGGGGTTTGATGATCTGAAAAATTGTTTTTCACATCATAACATTCAGTTTTGGAAACTGAGTCGATCGGTCCGATCTGATCGGCGATCGGAGTTACGATGAAGTCGCTGCGATTGATATCGTCATTTGGACCCGGGCCCGTTGGACCGGCCCAAGTCCAACTTTAAGTCTATATAATTAGGCTTAGTGACTTGATTAACATAAAATCATCATAACTTAACCTAAACCTAGCAAACCGCCGCCTCCCTCTCTTCTCCTCCCTCGACCACGCCGCCGCCGTGCGCCGCCCGCTGCCGCCCGCCGCCGCGGCCAACTTCGCCGGAATTTTGTTCCGGCCTAGTTTTTCCAGGAGAATCCGATCATGGTGATCTCGTCAGGACTTCTAGTGCAATCTGACGAAGGAGTCTTGGATCTGGTCGTGGACCGGATTGGCGTAACTACCGCAATCTACCGAGAAGCGCCGGGTTTTTGAAACACCGGTTGGAGCCAGGCACAAGTGCCAGCGAGGTAACACGCTAAACATCCTATGAATGTCGTAGAATGTAGATTTGATTATCGTATTGATCGCCTCCCGGTTCTGTAATTTTTGTTCTTCCGCTGCCTGACCGGGGGGCGGATCCGGATCCCCAACATTGGTATCAGAGCCAGGTTTCCCGGATCTGATCAATACGTATTGCCATAATTGTATCTAACTTGTCAAATTTCAGAATCGAAAACGAAGGAAATCACGTCGGCCACGGCGCCGCCGCGCATGGCGGCGCCCCATCTTCATCGCCGCGCGAGCAAGCGCGCGCGACGCCTGCGCGCTGGCCGCGCATGGCACGCGACGAGGAAGCGCGCTGGCCGCGCCCGGTTGGGAGAGCTGGGCGCCGCGTCACCAAATCGCCACGCGATTATCATAATATTCAGTTTCGGAAACTGAGTCGATGGGTCCGATCTGATCGGTGATCGGAGTTACGGTGAAGTCTCGGTGATGGAGATGAAACGAATGTTCATCCGTTGGACCGGATCCAAATCCATCACCTATTCTATTTAATGTAGACTTATTACTTAACCTAAACACAAGATTACAAACCCTAACCCTAAGCACTAAAGAGCCGCCGCCCCCTCCTCTCTCAAACGCCGCCGCCGTGCGCCGCCGCCGCCCGTCTTCGCCGGAAAATCATTTCCGGCCAATCCGACGAGGAGAATCCGTTCGTGATGATCACGTCAGTCCTTCTAGTGCAGGATGACGAAGGAGTCTCGTTTCTGGTCGTGGACCGGATTGGCGATATCTACCGCAATCTACCGAGAAGAGCCGACGTTATTGTAACTACGGTTGGAGCCAGGCACAAGTGCCAGCAAGGTAGTGGTTTTTAACACCCTATGAATGACGATATTTGTTTTGTTATCTATCGTATTGATCGTCTCCCGGCCGTTTGTTTTTTGTTCTTCCGCTGCCTCGCCGGGGGCGGATCCGGATCCCCAACACCACGGACCGCATAGCTCTCGCGATCGATCATCCCAATGTTTACTTTATATATGTTGATATATAGTTTAATTGAATCCGCATGTTTGCATGTTTTAGATTTGATTTAAATATGCATGAGACCAAAATGTTTTTCAAAATAAAATCCCTCGTTTTAAATTTGATTTAAAACTTATATCAAGATAAAATGTTTATTCGATAAACAAAAGGGTATTTAAATTTGTTTAAATTAACCCTACCTTCCATCAACAATGGGTGTACGTCGATGCTACCCGTATACATGGCCGGCTCATATTATTGAGGGGGTCATGTATGCCGGAAAGCTGTCCACGTCATTGACAACTGTTGTGAGTCGGTCGGAACTCCCTTTAACGTTGGCTCATATTATTGGGGACGTTAAGGGGACCGTCCTTCACGACTCAACATTGATGGGTCAATCTTGACACGTGATAGTAAACGGCGTCATATTATTGGGCCCTTACTGGACGTGAGGTAAATACATGGAGGTTGCACCGGCTGCAATCGGAAACTACCTTTCAGGGGTCATGGATGGCTGATATTATTCGGGGTCATGGTCGCTTGATTGGGCTCCGTGTACCCACTAAAGAAACCTGTTTTCTCGATTTCATTAGAGGGTGGTGAAATCGTTAAAATAGTGGGAGGGTAATTCATAAAACTAAATGACCATGTTTTATGTCTTAGCGTTTATTTTTATATAGTCAGTAATGCATGTCTGTTTTCTTTTCAGTATAACTGCTATAAAATGGTTTCAATGAAAAATCCACTTGCTGCTATACTGGATAGCAACAGGTTCACTGGTCTTAACTATCAAGACTGGCTTCGTAACCTTAATCTTGTTTTGGCTTCGGAGAAGCTTGTCTATGCGATAGAGAAGTCTCCTCCGGAGGAAACCCCTGCCTGTATCAGCCCTGAGGAGCTGATTACGCTTGACAAATGGCGTGACGATGAGGTTAGAGCTCGATGCTATGTGATGGGATCGATGTCCAACGAAATGCAACGACGTTTTGAGAAGACGAAGTATGCTGCTGACATACTTCATCATCTCAAAGAGTTGTACGGGGAGAACTCTCGACATGAGAGGTTCACGGCTGTCAAGGAGCTTATGACGAGTCGCATGCGCGATGGGACTTCGGTCCGCGAGCATGGGTTTCGCATGATTGGGCTCGTTGAAAAGCTGTCGGGACTTGATATCGCACTTCCACATGAGCTGTCTGTGGATTTACTTCTCCTCTCGCTACCCGCTGCATTTGACCCCTTTGTGGTCAACTTCAACATGAACAAGCTGGAAGCCACTCTTGAAGAGGTGGTGAACATGCTTGTTGTGTTCGAAGGGACTATAAAGAAGGACAAACCCGTCCTCCTTCTGGGTTCTTCTTCCTCTGCGAAGAAAGGACCTAGACACAAGAGCAAGAAACGTTCTGCTCCTGCGAAAGAGGAAAAGTCTGCCAAGAAGCCGAAGGCAAGGGCTTCTAAGCCCAACAAGAGCGAGGACGTCTGCCACCACTGCCACAAGGCTGGGCATTGGAAGAGGAACTGCAAGGAATACCTCGAGCAGTTGCGAACTGCAAAAGGTA
>KV005843.1:0-10383 GCA_001598015.1 Dorcoceras hygrometricum
GTTTGTACAAGAGTCTATAAAACCCACACGCCACAAGTTGGCTAGTTGGGCATCTACTCTAACACTGATCTAATACAGTACTTATAAATACAAAATAACATCAACTGAATACACGGAAAACGCAGGCCTTGGACAAACACACACCACCCAGCAGCTGATTCAAGTTTCACCTTCTGTTCGTTCTCCAGCTATCGCACCTGCACCATTTTAAAAGCTAGTGAGCCTAGGGGCTCAGCAAGTAAAACCTGAATAATAACAAGTTTAAATACACAGGTGGACTTCTGTTCTATACATAAGTTAAAGGAACATTAATAATCATCATCATTTTCTTTCATAAACATTTCATAAACTTAGAGACAGGGGATAATAGCCCAACTCTCAATATCAATATCTTTTCTTTAGATTTATGGCATATAAGCTCCTCATGGTCCGTGTTGCACTTTGATCAAAATGAATTTCGATATCAGTTTTAGCATATAGCTCATATGAAAGGGCAGTCGACATCTAGACAACTGCTCACCTTTCTCCTTGGTGACCGTCAACTATCTATGCCAAATCTTAAATAAACTTTTGTTCCATTAACATCCTTTCGTAAAACTTTCTTTCTTAAAATTCTCGGGTTCCATCATTTAAAACTCTCGCTTCCATTTTCAAAACTTTATTGAGTATCGAGTTCGACTTTGGACTAAAACCAGCCGCAAGGTCTTTGCATTTAAAACAAACGTATTTAATAAAAAGGCGTCGTTAGCGCGTCAACCAGCTTCAAGGATAGCGCTAAACAACCAGTCGCAAAACTAATATCAGCTGCAATGAACAGTACCAGTCGTAAGACTAATACCAGCTGCAATGAACAGTACCAGTCGCAAGACTAATACCAGCTGCAATGAACAGTATCAGTCGCAAGACTAATACCAGCTGCAATGAATAGTACCAGTCGCAAGAAATAGCACTTTTAGAAGTGAACAATGTATTTGCTGATATGTATCAAGGAAATGCAACTGCTGAATTTAACAACGAAATGCATCTGCTGGTGAACAGTGCATCTACTGGAATTTATATAAAAAAATAACACAGCTGCTGAAATTTGGCTTGATAATTGTAATATCAAAACAACAACTATGCTATCAGCCGTTGCCTATCAAACCAGACTTCATACTGATTCAACTAGCATCTACCAATTACACAGTTATCAAATTCTGATATTACAACTACTGCAAGAAGAACATTCATAAACATTCTGGGAATAAACTTGAATCCTTATATGCTTCAAATGGTGAGTCAAAAATCAGCTTTTACTTGCCTTAAACAAAGCTTTGCAACAGCAACCGATTCCTACAGAATTCTTCTCCTTAAGCAACGCACGAACTTCTTTGGAAAATATTTTGAAGAACACAGAAAGTTTTCTTTGCAAATGATGAAGATCTTGCTTTCAAAACAGGTTTTTATATGAAAGGGATTAGTGGCAAGCTACTTGTGAAATCAAGCATGACACACTTATAAATTTAGTAACCTTCATCTCATTTTAATTTGTAAAACACCAAACCTTTTTCAAAAGAAATCATTTGTCCTTCTTAAAAATACCTCAAATCAATTTAAAACCAGCTCATGTATCGCTCTTGGAGTCATCTGCTGGAACCAGCCGCAACGCATCTTATGTTCTGAAATCAATGAAGCAGCAATTACATAACATTTAAAATTGCCATTTTGGCCCATGAAATTAATAAAATACATAAATATGGTCCTATGGATTTTGGGGCGTTACACATGCATACAACAGACTTAGTGCAGATCCTTGCACATATTTCAAGAGGTCTGGTGGAATAATTATATCATTTGCTATTGTATGTGGACGACATGTTGGTAGCAAATACCAACAAAGATCGAGTCCAATAATTGAAGGTACGGTTGGATAGGGAATTTGATATGAAGGACTTAGGACCAGTAAAAAGATTTGAGGAATGCAAATTCATCGAGATAGAAGTGATAGAAATATTTGGCTTTCCGAGACAAATTATTTGAAGAAATTCTTGCACCGCTTCAACATGCAATTGTAAGTCAATATCAACTCTCTTCCTGTTAACTTCAAGTTATCCTCTGAGATATGTCCTAGCAATGAATCAGAGAGGATGGAGATGTCTTGAATATCGTATGCATCGGCAGTGGGGAGTTTGATATTTGCTATGATTTGTACTAGATGGACATTGCACAAGCAGTGGGAGCAGTTTGTCGGTACATGGAAAATCCTGGACAAGAGCATTGGAGTATGGTGAAGAGGATCCTAGATATATTAAGGGATACCTCAAATGCTGCATTATTTTTTTGAGGATCGGATTTGACACTTAGGGGCTATGTTGATTCAGATTATGAAGGTGATCTTGACAAGAGAAAATCTACTATTGGTTATGTGTTTACACTTACAGGGGATGCAGTAAGTTTGGTTTCAAAACTACAGACATTATCTTTATCTACAACCGAGGCAGAATACATGACAGCTACTCAAACATCCAAGGAGGCTATATGTATTCAAAGGTTGTTGGAGAAACTTGGGTACAAACAAAAGAGAATTATTTTGTTTTGTGACAGTCACAGTTCTTTGCACATTGCAAGAAATCAAGCCTTTCATTCAAAGACTAAATACATTGGAGTACAATTTCATTTGTGCGGGATGTAGTAGAGGAAAGAAGTGTTGATATGCAGAAGGTCCATACAAAGGATAACATGGCTGATTTTCTGACCAAGCCAGTGAATACTGACAAGTTTGACTGATGTAGATCCTCAGGTGGCCTAATAGTTACGTAAGCAGCAAGGAACGACAAGATTGAAAAGATGTGTGGAGATACGTTTGATTCTCAATCAAATCTCCAATAGGAGAAATGTTAACATTATGTGGCAGACATGACATTAAATATGTCTGCCACTTATTTTGGAATGTGGAATAGCAAATTCAATGTAGTTTGCTTTATAGAGCTCCCTCAAACTTAGAAAATTCATCCCAAGATTCATCTTTTTTATATATATCTATATCTATCTGGGTGAAATACCATTAGATTATGTGATCTCACATTAGGTACAATGGTGGCTATCTTCTCTTCTTTCCTTATTTTAATCAGTAACCTTAAATTGTAAATTCAAGGCCCACTAGAATTATGAACCAGACATTTTATGACGTTTAAATCATGGGAATAATGTGGATCACTTTTGTGTCCATTTTCCTTTCGAGGTGTCCCCAAATCCCAGTACATAGGTATGTTCATGTGGCTCGTTGGGGACCAATTTCTACTTAGAAAATGAGTCCACTTTGTGGTCCTAATCGTCTACGAACATACACAATTTATCATTCATTAGTTGCACAACAACCACTCTATGTCCATTTGGAGCTAAATTAAGGATTTGACCGCAAGTTTAACAAATATAAATGTAATTATGTAAAGCCACATATATTAATCCCCTCTTGTCATTTTTTAAGTGACTTATAACAACAAACACACATTACACACTCACAGTAACGCAATCAAATATCTTTTCAATATATTTCGACCACTATGTTTTTTTTTTGAATAGTAACTTTTATTAATTTCGGTTTGGTACGATATATCTTTTTCTTTGATTCGTCGTAGGACATATGAATACAATAAATTAAAGGCGATGATGTGCCAACAAGAAGAAAGGGGCTGCGGCCAGAGATCAATTGTTAATTATTGGCAATTTTGAGAGGGACAAGGAGGATATTATTCATATTTTTTAATATATATCAGAGTGCATATGCACTATGATATTTGGTACTAGCCTCGTGTTCCCAAAATGCCCTCGTTTGATTATCTGAAAAACAATTAGTTATTGGAGAAACATATCATGGCAAAAAAATGAGAATGATGATTTGTTTATTGGAAGTAAGTAAAATTTATAACTAGATATATTTACTATTTATAGTGCATAAAACATTAGATAATATTTCAAAGATATTTAACAATGTAAGTATATAAATTTAATTGATTGCTCAAAATTTCTCATATCCACTTCCCACTACCCGATTATCTTAAGCACTATGTTTTTATATGGATAAAATTTTAAGTAAATTTAAACCTTCATAAAACTAAAAATTGATAATTAATTTATATCTTAAAATTAAATATGTTTAAATTTTAGGCGCTGGGCATTAGTATAAAATAATGACGTTGACCTTAATTTATCTTTCCTGTAAGTGTATTTTGTTCGGACATAGATGATTTTTACCCTCTCGATTTCGAGTTGATTTTTTCTTCTTTCTTGCCGAATTAAAAAATTTCGAAGTTTGAACTGCCTAGTTGATTCTTTAAACAATGTAAAGTCAAGTGATGGTGTTATTTATCTAAATATTAACCGTCATTTTTGGATGTACAATAATAATGATCATAATTTGGGTATCACTAAAATTTATAAAATATGATTTTGGAAATGAAAAAAAGAAGGGTGGGAGTTGAGAAAGCTGCCCTCAAACGATTATCAGAGCCAGGTTTCGATCCTGGGACCTGTGGGTTATGGGCCCACCACGCTTCCGCTGCGCCACTCTGATTTGTTGAGACTACATGCCGTTGACATTTTATATTAATCAATTATATTTATATATAGCTTGCTTACCTGAACCATTGTTATATGCAAAGCGGAATGTGCTTCCTGCTCGTTGGAGAGCAGGAATATCTCTCAATAGTATTTCGTTTTGATTCTTAACTTCTAAACATTCATCTCCAGCTACAATGCCTACCTGTCCTTGTATATAGTACTTGTTAGTATAGACAACCAACAACTTTCAAGAATAAAATATTTTACTTATTTTCCAATCCAAACCTCCTTTGATACTCTGCAACCAGGTGGTACCGAAGGTCATATGTTGATTAATGTTGTAGTGTTACCTGTGTCGGCCCATAATGATTTCAGCAAATCAGTGTGCAATCTCAAAACAATCCAACTTTTCTAAAATATTTTTCTTTAATGAAGGCGTAAATTTTTTATTCAAGGCATCGCAAAACTTGAAAGCAACTAACATGCATCAGAAAAATCAAATAAACGTCATATCGAACAAAAATGCGACATCCAAACAACCAACTTACGTTTTGAAAGCATTATTCTCAAGATTCCATTATGTAAATTTTTTCTCATAATTCTCATAAAAATGTAATGCAGAAGTTGGGAAGGTATCCGGACTCCCTGTCTGTGTCTGATCTCCTCAAGTGTCATCGCCTTGAACCTTTATATCACTCTCACCTGCATACAATCAGATGTAGTGAGTCTAAAGACTCAACAAACTCAAACCTATATAACGAGTAATAAATATACATCCATCCACATGCATTAATATAGTAATACTGAAGTTATGTAACTTCAATATCGGAACTTTTAAATGAACTTTAAACTTTAAAAGTCATTGTCAAAATGCTTTAATTAAACTTTAACCTCAAATCATCAAAATATAATTCATGGCATGAAAAATAACATAATTCCTCATAAATAAATTTTGGTGAAGTTTGCTAATTGATGCAGACGACCCGTTTGTTCCCTTGATCTAGCTATAAATCATAGTATTAGACTGGAGTAGCTCTATGGACCTCTATCTATCCCCCTCTATTGTGGCTCTATGGACCCCATGTATCGTAGTCACCATATTCCTCTATGTCTTGGTCATGGTCAACTCGTATTACTCAAAATAATTTCTTTCTTTTCTTTTAAAGCATCAACATCAACTATCATGCCATTAACATCACAAAAATTCATCATTTTCATTTTCATAAACTTGATGCACGGGCAATTATGTTATCAATGCGTTAGAAAATATGGATAATTTTTAGCTAAGATCAATCGGATTCGTGGGATTCTCAACAGGATACTCTAAAACCGGACGATCTCAACGAGTCTCCGAACAAGTCCTAAACTCGTCCAATCAACCCAAGCATAGAAAATCTGATTTTAAACATCTTAAACATATTTACAAACCATAGATACACTGTTCGGACGTCTTCGGGGTTCTTCCATGACTTATAAACTTTCATCGCTACGTTTTGCCTCTCCTTAGCTCCTATGCGTACTCGTATGAGTTCTAACTTAAATACCCTTAACTCTCTGTTCATGAAATCAAATTTGGACATATCCTCACATGGTTTAGGACCTCTTAAACATTAATCAAGGTACTGGACAGTAGCATGCATGACACACAACATGACTCACTTCATCCTAGCCTCACCTCTCTTTCATCCGACAAACGTGCATGCAGTTCCCTTCGCTTACCAACTCTACTCTTTTCCCAAGCTAACAAGACCATGACCAGACCCTTAGGAACCCTCTAAGCCGTGGACAACGCCATGGAAATGCCCTCATAATTGACCCAAGCCCACACGACTCACCCAATCCAACTGATCGTATCCCTTTAGCCATGAATCTTCGTGCGACTCCCTTCGTGTTTTCCGGCCCTCTACTCTTCCTACCTCAAGATCAAGTCCCTACCAGTACCCTAAGGACTCCCTAGACTACATACCAGGCCCCACCTGAACCCCTCATGGCTCACGCACAGGCAGAGAGATCATGACCGAACCAGCTACAAACCCATAGCGACCAACACTTGACGGCTCATCCCCCCTCCTCTCAACTGGACGGTTCCTACCTGATACCCGACCTGTATACACATCTTAATACATCACCTAACTTCATGAGTAGGCAGCAGCAGCCCCTCAACAACCTAACAGCGCCGTGCTACGAGATTCATGCAGAAACGAGTAAAAGCCGCAGCATTACGGGAAGATCGTAACATGCTGATTTTTAAACGAGTTCAAAGCAAAAGCACATGCATAACCTTATCATAAACACGTATATAATCTGAGTGTAGTAGAAAAGAAGGTTTAAAATATTCCTTTGCATCGTAAAGTCATTAATACGCGTTACCAGAATCATCGGGAAGGAAAACGGGAAGCGATCCTCTACAATTTCTTCTTGATTTTCTCAAGGTTTCTGCCTAGGTTTTTGAAGGGTGGATGACGCCTGTTTGGAGGGACTTCTAATGGAAACGTGTGGTGTTGCCCTCAAATCCTAGGGTGAATTAATTAAGATACCAATTTTTTTCGAGCCCAACTAAGACTTAATCATGCTTACTTAATGTTATTAGTATCATGGATTAAAGTTTAAAACTTTGGTTTTGGTATTTTGAAAAATTATTTACGTTTATCCGCTCTTTTGCCCGAAAAATCACTTACGTGAATATAGCGCTCAAAAATCATATCTTTGCCGCCCAACTACACCCAATCAAAATTTACACTAAAAAATAGTGTTGCATGTCTTCTAATATAGATAAAATAAATTTTGGAGTAAGGTCACCTCTTGCGTCGGTATCTAATATTCAAAACTTCAAGAAAAATGTTGAAAAAATAATTCATAGATAAAATTTAAAAAATCTCATCTGTGCAAATAAATAATTCAAAACATTTATCTCATGTACGTAGTTTACGTAATCAGAATCCGGACGCTACACTCATGCTCCTAATGTTTATTTAAGATTATGTTCATCATTGCAGCTACATTATTTTGTTGAGGTGCACCAGGAATGGTCTCCATTTTGATACGGTTCCGTGCATAATTCTTTTGAACTTGTCATCTTCATATTATCCATCATTATCAGATCTTAACCACTTCAACTTCAAGTTAGTCTCATTTTTAACCACGAATTTCTACATTTTAAAGGTCTCATAAATCTAATATTTATTTTTCAGAAAATAAACACACATTTTTGTATTCAAATTTCCTATAAATGTGGCATAGTATCTTGATCCTTTAAGGGATGTCGCAGGAGATGGGCCTCATACATGATTATGAACTGTTTTCAAAGTTGCTTCTTCTCGTTCTCTTCCACTTTTTGAAAGCACTCACATGTTTTGATTTTCAAAAGATACAACTTTTATATAGCTCGTGTTCAACAGAATTGAGTTCTAGTAGAATTGAGTTCTAGTAGCTTCTCATTTGACAGTAGTATTTTCGTTCGCTTCTCACGTTCACTTCTCGCTTATATGTCAAAGTCTACAATACCATATACTTGAATAAGCTCCAGCATCCACAACTGCTTAGGTGTCTCTACAACTGGAAATCATATGAAGTGTTTCAGTTTTCCTCCCTTGAGCTATAATAATGACCCCTTTGTTCACTTTCCAGGAATCATCAACAAACGTCACATTACGGTTTTTTCATCGAGCGGTTCCACTGAGAGAAGATTTCATGTTAGTCATGACACATGCCTTACTTTCAAACGAGCGTCACTCACACTGGCTATTACCAAAGGTTTTCCATCTGTTAGGTAAATGTTTCTGTAATCACCAACAATGTAATTATCGAATACATCACGATTATCGGTGGTATGAAATGAAGCTCTTGATTCCATGATCCAAGAATCAACCCAATTTTCATAGATAATAATAAAGCATCGGCACTTTTCTAGTGAAAATATTAGCATTGTGTTTAGGAGATTTACATTTATTTTTCAGGTGATCAGTTTCACCACAATTCTATCACTTTAACTTATCTTCAAAATTATTTTTGTCTTTTCCATTTCTTGATTTGGATCTACGATGGAATCGGTTAGAACTCCTTTCGACGCTCATGTCCAGTCTGTTGGCGCAGCAGCGGATCCGGATCCCGCTCCCGAGGCACAGCGGAAGATTTCAAAATTTTGCACCGAGAACGGTCAATACATAACAAATACAGCAATAAAACATACATAGGGTGTTTTAGATTGGTACCTTGCTGGCGTCTAGGCGCCTGGCTCCGACCAATTTCACGAGGAAATCGGCACTTCAACGGTAGGCGGCCGTCGTTCTCCTAATCCGGTCCACGACTGAAATCACGATCCCTTCGTCAGTCTGCACTAGAAAACGTGAGGAATGTTTCACGGACGGAATCTCCTCGTCGAGACAGTCGGAACAAGGCCGACGGCGGCGACAGGCGGCGGTGCGCGGCGGCGGGCGGCGCAAGGGGGGCGGCGGCCGAGAGGAGTAGAGAGGGAGGGAGGCGGCTTGCTCTAGGGTTTTCTGTAGCTATATTGTGTGTAATGCAACCCTAGGGCCAATATATATAGAGGATACATGGGCTTGAACCGGTCCAATGGGCTTGGGTCGGGCCCAGGCCCAGGGTGAACATTCGTTTCAAGTCCATCATCATGGCTCCATCATAATCCCGATCGACGATCAGATCGGACCGATATACACAGTTTACAAAATTGAGTATTATGATGTGAAAACACTTTTTCGGACCACCTAGTCCAAAATAGCAGTTTGGCCCCTGCAAGTTTCAAGGACAGTCAAACTAGACCAAACTTTAGGGAAATTGCATTTTGACCCCTGTTTAATTTTAGGAAGTCTCACTTCCATCCTTCCTCCTCCTATGCTCAACAAATTGAGCTTAATTTCCGTGCGGGAATCGAGAAACCAGTACTTGTGTGACCCTCAATGGTTCAGGGATACAGTTAGCCGTGGGCCCACAACATGTGTGACTCCGAAATCATATTTTCGGACTAGCCCATCGGATCATGGTAAAGCGTCTAGCAACATCGTCCCATGATCCCCTAGGTATCACTGATAGTGCCTGCAAGAACCAGTCGGTCATGGTTAGCGTACAGTACGGTCCTTTCAACACAAAT
This sequence comes from Dorcoceras hygrometricum, assembly GCA_001598015.1. Lineage (NCBI taxonomy): Eukaryota > Viridiplantae > Streptophyta > Magnoliopsida > Lamiales > Gesneriaceae > Dorcoceras > Dorcoceras hygrometricum. Next base: position 9,647 of record KV005843.1, read on the forward strand.
ATGCCGATCAGGTCAACGATCATTGGTAAATCGAGAGTCGCTTAAGATCCAATAACCATGAATACATCTCGGAGATCAAATAGTGACATCGCGTGTGTTACTAGGTAAACCCATTTACCTAAAACACATCTTGTACTCTGGTCAGAGATTTATCACACTATTATCTCCTCAGATAGCATAGGATATCCACGCACAAAGGCGAGCGGTGAATCCTCGACAACGAAGCATCGACTCCTACATGCATCGGGACCTCACCCAATCCCGCCACCTGATGACCCCAACAGAGTCGGTAAACGGGTAAAAGTGAGGCACCTATCATGTAGAGTCTCAATGACGTTTCGAGTAGTGAGGGCTAATCTGTACAACCAAGACCTCGGACTTAATCCACTCGACAAATGGTAACCACTTGGAAAGTCCGAACGAGGGTAGTTCGATAGATCACCAGGTCACTATCCATCTGCATGATCAGAACATCACAATGTTTCCTACCAATGAAACATGGTACTTCACATCACAGATTCTAGTCTCAAGCTCGGGCGGCCTTATCCTCATTTTGACGGCCCAATCGACTAGGAATGAGTTTAGAATACACAGTGACTATTAGATATGTTTCATGATAGCCATCATATCCACTATCACATCTAACATACACTATGGTGCATTCTAGGTCTTTATCCAACACAATTGTTAACATTATAAAATAATGAATATAAAGAATGTCATATAAGAATACGAAT
>KV005843.1:67919-80771 GCA_001598015.1 Dorcoceras hygrometricum
GGATCTTCTAGGTGCGACCATTTCTGGTACTGGCTCTGGAGGCGCAGGAGATTCACTTGGTACTTCAGTTGGTTCTCGAACCTCTTCGAGTTCTACTATCTTGCCTTTTCTATCAAGTAGAAATTCCCTTTCCATAAAAGTGGCATTCCTAGAAACAAACACTTTTGTTTCGCTGGGATAGTAGAAGTAGTATCCAATGGAATTCTTTGGATACCCAACGAAGTAACATAAGACTTTGTGTGGGTTCAACAACATTACCGTCGTCTCGAGCGCATAGCCCCAAAACGAGGTAGGAAGCTCAGTGAAGCTAATCATAGATCGAATCGAACGACTTGTGCTTAGTACAAGTACCCATACCTAGAGTAATCGTCGGTAAAGGTGATGAAGTATGTGTGACCGTACTTAGTACCAATACTAAACTAAATGTGAGGCTTTAGAGGAGGGGGCGGCGGTCAACTAGGGAGTCTAGGGTTTGTGTGAGTTGTGTTATGTCATACAACCCTAGGCTCAAGACTAAGTATAGGTGTGATGGGCTTGAACCGGCCCATTGGACCTGGGGCGGGCTTGTGCAACCCTAGGCTCAAGACTATGTATAGGTGTTATGGGCTTGAACCGGCCCATTGGACCTGGGGCGGGCCCAGTCCGACGTATGAACATTCGGTTCATCCCTATCAGCGTGACTTCATCATAACTCCAATCGACGATCCGATCGAACCGATCTACACAGTTTCCAAAACTGAGTATTATGATGCGAAAACAATTTTTCAGATTACTTAGTCCAAAATGACAGTTTTGCCCCTCAACAGCGGGAAATCGCAATTTGACCCCTGTTGACTTTTAGGAAGTCGCACTCCCTAAAATTCTCCTCATATGCTCAACACATTGAGCTCAGTTCCGTGCGGGAATCATGAATCCAGTACTTGTGTGACCCTCAATGGTTCAGGGATACAGCTAGCCGTGGGCCCGCAACCATTGCGGCTTCGAAATCACAATTTCGGACTTGCCCAACGGATCATGGTAAAGCGCCTAGCAACATCACCCCATGATCCCCTAGGTATCATTGATAGTGCCTGCAAAAACCAGTTGGTCGTGGTTAGCGTATAGTACGGTCCTTTCAACACATATATCCCGATCAGATCAACGACCATTGGTAAATCGAGAGTCGCTAGAGATCCGATAGCTATGCATACATCTTGGAGATCGAATAGTGACATCGCGAGTGTAACTAGGTAAACCCATTTACCTAAAACACTTCTAGTACTCTGGCCAGAGATTTATACACTATTATCCCCTCAGATAGCATAGGATATCCACGCATGTAAGCGAGCGGTGAATCCTCGACAACGAAGCATCGACTCCTACATGCATCGGGGTCTCACCCAATCCCGCCGCCTAATGACCCCAAGTGAGTCGACAAACGAGTCAAAGTGAGACGCCTATCATGTAGAGTCTCAATGACGTTTCGAGTCATGAGGACTAATCAGTACAACCAAGACCTCGGACTTATCCACTCGACAAATGGTAACCACTTGGAAAGTCCGAACGATGGTAGTTCGATAGATCACCAGGTCACTATCTATCTGCATGCTCAGAACATCACAATGTTCCCTGCCAGTGAAACACGGTACTTCGCATCGCAGATACTAGTCTCAATCTCGGGCGGCCTTATCCTCATTTTGACGGCCCAATCGACTAGGAACGAGTTCAGAATACACAGTGACTATTAGATGTGTTTCATGATAGCCGTCATACCCACTATCATATCTAACATACACTATGGTGCATTCTAGGTCTTTATCCAACACTATTGTTAACATTATAGTCATAATGAAAATAAAGAAAGCCCCAGTGAAACACGGTACTTCGCATCGCAGATACTAGTCTCAATCTCGGGCGGCCTTATCCTCATTTTGACGGCCCAATCGACTAGGAACGAGTTCAGAATACACAGTGACTATTAGATGTGTTTCATGATAGCCGTCATACCCACTATCATATCTAACATACACTATGGTGCATTCTAGGTCTTTATCCAACACTATTGTTAACATTATATTCATAATGAAAATAAAGAAAGCCATGAATAAATGCGAATATCATATATAAAGATCGTTTCATACAAGAGTCTATAAACCCACACGCCACAAGTTGGCTAGTTGGGCATCTACTCTAACAGGAACTAGTTTAGAATACACAGTGACTATTAGATGTGTTTCATGATAGCCATCAAATCCACTATCACATCTAATATACATTATAGTACATTCAAGGTATTTATCCAACAATTGTAATGAAGATAAAGAATGTCATAAAAGAATGCGAATTTCATAAATAAAGATCGTTTTACATAGAGTCAACAAGAACTCACACGCCACAAGTTGGCTAGTTGGGCACCTACTCGAACAAGCTATTTATGCCTTTGCGAGTTTTCTTTCCCTTCTGAGATAATCTCAGCATCTCCAGAGCTGTATTCCGAAGTACACCCAGCAGTATTTTCAGAGAAAATGGAGTTTTCTTTTATCTGTGCGAACCGCTTGTGTGCGATCTGTAGTGCAAATGTTTTAACTGAAAACGGGTGAAGGGATGAAGGAGTTGGGATGAAGTCTCCCAGCCGCGTCTGCAGTATTAAAGGATATGATTTCTAAGTTTCATGATTTATGGCAAAGATAAGACAGACGATCACAGTTTACGGGAGTATGGATGTCGATCGACGGATCAGGGTGCCCCTCCAACAGAAAAGTAAAAAGCAACAGTTTTGCCATAGGCCTGTTATCAAATGAGCTTGATCAAGCGACCTAACCTAATAGGAGCTTCTGAGCCACATCCCAATACAGAAAAGTTTATGGGTTATTTATAACCTCAGTTGCGAACTGTTGATAAAGTTTATTTCCTTTAAGTTTATGTTCAAGTTTAAATTTCAGCTTATGTTAATTTAGTGTGAACTTGTTATTACCAGAGTTACCTGCTGAGCCCATAGGCTCACTAGCTTTCATGGTTGCAGGTGACGATGTTGTTTGAGGGTTGGGACAGCGTGAGCTGGAGCAGACGGGGATGTGTGGGCCTGCGTTTCCGTGAAGTTTAATGCTGTATCATTCTAGTTTCCACGTTTAAAACCGAGTTGTATCAGATTGTCGCATTTTGGATTATGTTCTAAACTGATTTTGAATTATCTATGTTAAGAAATTTTATGATAGCCTTCGTAATTCAGTTAGTATCCTTCTGAGCTGTTTCACCCATGTTATGTGCTGAAAATCCTCTGAGCTGATCCAACCTGTGTGTCGCTACACCCCGAGCTGATCCAGCTCGCGTGTGCTTCACTCGCGCTGACCCAACTTAGGTTCTTGCTGGTCTATTACCGTATTTGCGAGTTCAATCCTTCAGTTTTAAATCGCATAACCACCCAATCATATATATTCTTGGAAAATTTTTGAAATCCGAGAAATGAGTAAGCTCCCGTAGTGCTTTAGACATTCTTTTTATCAAATCGATGGATTTAGGGCCCTACAGTTACGGGTACAGTTTTGAGTCAAATCCGTTGACCTGGTTAACCAGCCCGTTGACCACAGGTCAGGTCCGAGCGGGTTGGGTCAACCCGATCCATGGTCATGCCTAAGTCATCGCTTCTTTTCCCTTAATGAAATCTTAAAAAATCTTTCTGATATGTAAGATTAGTAAACGCTGCAACTACATAGTATAATTTATATCAAGGATCCTGGATATCATAAAAGCTCTGACATCAGTTGTTGTGAATTATAATAAAATGATGATGGTTATAACGATAATAAAATGCCATAAATTACGGAATAAATTAATCAACAAGAACAAACGAATTTATGTGGTTCACCCAAATGTATGTCACGTTCACGAAACAAATGTAAATCTTTATTACTGAGAGATCTATAAGAATATGCAAGCATTCAATATCTTACAACCCAAACCCCAGTATAATAGCGAAAATATATTTTTTATTACACACAAGAAGAGAGGAAATAAGATCTCTAATTCGCACATAAAGAGAAAAAGACACTCAATCCTTTTTTTTCTTAATGCGCTCTTTTGAGCTTCTGATGCGATAAAATCAGTTGGGCTAGTGAGCTTATCCATGTGTGAATTTTTCAGCTTTCTTTCTTTTTTTCTTCGGACATGAGCTATTATATTTTAAATGTGATAAAATCAGTTGGGCTAGTGAGCTTATCCATGTGTGAAATTTTCAGCTTTCTTTTTTGTTTCTTCGGACATGAGCTGTTATATTTTAAAAAATACAGAAGTCATTCAACTTTGACCTTGTAAATTTGACAATTATTTATATCACCAAACTATATTAAATACAAAGGAGACAAATTGCTAACTAGTCAGCCATTATAAATGGCACTACAAACGGTGTAACTATTGAAGTTATTACAAATATATAGCACAAATATCACCGTCAATCTCTAGAGATTTGATTTGTTCTTTCATAGTAGCCACCATCTCTTCAAGACTAGACAACGTATCTTTCACCTTCTCCTATTTTTGGGTTTTTTAACTGTTTATTGTAATTTTTTTTTATAAAATACTGCATAATAGGTTGGTTTAGCAAATTAATGTATCACGTCCTCGCAGAGGACGTGATTGAATAATTTTTTTTTTAAAAGGAAGTCACGCCGTCTCAACCGACATAACTTGCAATATATATATATATATATATATATATATTTTAAATAAAGCAAGTCACGCCCATTGGCAGGGCATGACTCGCTTTTCAGAAAGTTGATCACGCCCTGGTGCAGGGCGTGACTTCCTCGGTTTTGGTGCTCGTCCACTTCTTCCGACGTCCGCCTATAAATTGAAGTGTGTTCCTCCGTTTCAATTGCCTCGTTCGAATTCTCTACCATATTCCTCTACAAATATTTCTCTACAATATTTCTCTATAATTTTCATATATCTCGACTTCGTAGTCATTATTTCGTGATATATTAGAAGACTCTTATCTCGTGAAAAGAAGGTATATATGTTAAGATAAAATTTATAGGTTTTGGTGATAACAAAATAACAAAGAGAACTAAGTCTCGCAGAAGACAAAGGAATTGAAGATTTCAGATTCCGTGACTTCATTGAAAGTTTCGCAGAAGACAAGAGAATTGAACTTTCCAGATCTCGTGACGTCATGCTTTCTAGTTATAGTTTTCCAGTTTCGAGAGATCTGAGCTAAGCGTTGACAACTGAGTTGACCATTCAGGAGCTGTTCAGACATCGAGTCAAGTATTCAGTTTTCGGGACAGTTATCAGACTTGAGGCTATTCAGATTTGTTGTAGAAGCTACAGTGAGAAATCTGTTTCAGAGCAAAGTACTCAGAGGTTAAGATTTATGTCAGGTTTTCAGCATTGAATGTATTCAGACATCTCAGTAACAGATTCCGTGATATTGTCTCAAGTAGTTGTATTCAGACTTTGAGTGTTTATACAGATAGTATTTCAGAAATGGTTACAGTGCTATCAGTGACATCAGACTTGAGGTTATTAGTAGTGTTCGACTCAGACTTGGAACAGTATATTTTCAGTAGTCGCAAGTATTCAGTTGTTGCATATACTCAGTTCTCTTAATAGTCAATAGTGACAGTTTCGAAGACACAATCAGTGATAAGATAGTCATCTTCTTCAAGGAAAAAGAACTGTTTTAACAGTAAGAAATTTCAGGCGTAATTTACGAAAAGATTCAAGAGCTATCAATGTTCAATTTGGAAAGAATCAATGGTTGCGATTGGATCGTACAAATGCCTGGAATTAAGGAAACAATGTCAGAGCTATTTTGAGCGATTGTACGCAGTATACAGAGGAAGTTATACGACGTTTGCTTAATTATGGATATACGACAATTTGGCCCTGACAAAGCGCAATTTACCATTTGGAGGAGCAGGATATACGGTTGTACGATGAACATATTCAAAAAGGGATTTTGTTTCCTTGGCGAGATTTAATGACTGTTGTGGACGAGTGGTATAAATAGCTGGATTTTGAATTGAAGAAACTCTCGCTTATCTCCTTCCCTGGCTCATTCTCGTCTATTGATGTTATCTTTCTAAAGCTCAAACAGCTACTGGAAATTTACATTGCAGAAATTGTTCTAAGTCCAGTATCCTAATCTCGAAGAACACTTCACAGTTCAAGCTTTCACAGATATTACCTTCGAGATACATCTTCTGGTTACCTTGTGTAATCGAGTTTTATTGTTAAAACCAGAAGATTTACCGTCTCAATAGCTTTGCATTCCATTGTATCATTCATTGTTGAGTCTCTAACAAACTTGCTACACAAAGCCGTTTGATAGAAATTCTAAGTGTTGTATTCAGCAGTTACATCTGCTTGTTGTTGGGAGTTGCTAGAGTTCACCTGAAAAGAGGCTCGGTGATTGAGTGTTTACAGAGGCAGTACTCATCAAATCTTCTAGTGAAACCTTCCTGAAAGAAAGAAGGGGAGACGTAGGATATTGATATCCGAACTTTCATAAACAAATTCTCGACCCTATACTTTTACATTATCACATTTATTTAAGCTTTAACTGTTCACTGATTGACTGGCTTATTTCCGCACACTTACTGTTAGCCAAGAAATCAGCATTAAAACTGAGATACCTTAAATCTGGTAACTCGGATTTAAGTTAAGCGGGTGCTTGTAAAAATCGTTTTAAAGGTTTCAAAAATATTAAAAATACCAAGGAGTTCATTCAACCCCCCATTCTGAACTCCTAGGCCTGTTTTTCGAGCCATATTGATCCTATCAATATATAATGTTTTATTGTTTGTTCTATTAATGCTTTATTTTATATATACTACCTACTAATATCATGTTTCGTATTTTGTAGATAATTTTTGTGCGAAACTTCTAATTAAGCCGCGTAAAAGAAAAATTTGAACTGCAATTTTGGTACGTACAACTCTTATTGTGCAAGTAAGGTACGTACAGTTCATATTATTTATGTTAAACAATTATCATTATTATTAATGTTGTACAAATATTGTTATGATGATTATTATTATTAGTATTATATTAATATTATTATTATTGATATTAGTATTGTTATTATTATTGTTGATAATATTTTATTATCCTGGACAAAACATAATCTAAGAGAGTCCTTCATAGACCGGCTTAAAATTGCTTGTACCGGCTGAGCTCACTGAGGGGCGTTACTTTGTCTAAGGAAGTTGGGTTTTAAGTGGACCTCAGCCTGTCCAACGACCTGGAAGCACTCTTAGAAATTGTTAGTCCATAACTTTTATATTGATCATACAACAAAGGTTATTCAATAAGATCATGAATATAAGGGAATTGAAATATTGTTAAAATATTATTATTAATATTATTATTTTATTTATTACAAGTATTATGAACATATTCTTTGACCTGAAAACTGCGCACTTAGAGTAGAATTGTTAGAATAACAACAACAGGTTTTGTGTAATTCAAAACTTAATTAGGATCTGTAAAAACAGATCCAACAAAATTGTTGGTTCAAAACTTTTAACAATATTATTATTAATATTATTATTTTATTTATTATAGGTATTATTTAACCAAATCATTATTTTATTTTATTTAATATAGGATTTCGTTACAAGAAGGACCTGTAGATCGTAACGCACTTTATCAACAAGAATCACATATCTCAAATTACATTAAATCTGACAACTTGGATAATATTTTAAGAGTTCGTCGGTCAGATAATTTGATATGAGATATGTGGAAAGCTGGTGTACTTCACCGTCGTGTCCGATCATGCCTGAATGAATGGGTGTTTACGGAATCTTGTGTTGCAGTGATTGCATTTACGACAATCACTTGATTACTACTCTAGTTGAAAGATGATACCGCGAGACTCATACTTTCCACCTTAGATGTGGTGAGACAACAATTACACTGCAAGATGTTGCTTTGATTTGGGGACTGAATGTTGATGGTCGGTCTATTATTGGTACTGATGTGTCGTACAAGATCCAAGTACATCGGTTGGGACGGCGTGACTTACTTTTTCATAAAAAAAAAATTAACAAAAATTGTATCACGCCTACCCAAATGGCGTGATACACTACTTTAATAAATCTTTCCATTTTACATTATTTAATAAAAAAAATTTTTGCTAACAAACAATGAAAAAACCCCCAATTTTTCGGTTTGAGTGGATTTTCTGCTCACACTTGCACTTATAGGCCCTGCATAGGAGTTGCACTTGAACTTGAACCGGAAGTTGGAACTTGCTTCATCATATAAAATTAAAAATTTCTAGTGACTCCTTTATACTCCCGAGTGACCTGTAACAAACATCACGAAACCCAATTACTAGATCTCATGTGTCTTCCCAAGTCTCATATACACCAGGTTTACATCCAAATTAAATACTCTGAACAATTACATATAAACAAAGTTTATTATTTTATTCATATAATAAAAGTACAAGCACCTAAAAAAAATGAAGGCTCACCATTGCGGAATTACTAGATCTCATGTGTCTTCCCAAGTCTCATATACACCAGGTTTACATCCAAATTAAATACTCTGAACAATTACATATAAACAAAGTTTATTATTTTATGTTGGAAAATGGGCAAGGCCCAAATTAATTAATCGAGTTATAACCGTCCGATGAAAGTCGAAAATTGACTTGAAAACTTGAATCTACATTTCGAGTAGATAATTTTGGAATATTAATTTCCTCAAAACCGATTTTAGGTGAATGAGAAATTAATAAATCAATTAAAGCCCATTTATTGGGAATCGTGCAACTGTCCCACATCGGGAATTGAGCCTGGTCAAACCTTCCTTATATATGACTTCGTATTATGTGTAAATAATTAATACAAGTCGTGATAGACCCAAGAAGGTTCCTCGAGGGCGAGTAGGTGCGAAGCACCTACGCGCCCGCGCCCGCGCCCGCGAGGAGCTCTTAAATTTATTTGGTGTGCTCTTATTACAAGAAATTTGTCGTTGTATCTTGAGAAACGATTGTCAATAAACCGTAAGCACCTGGGCGGGGCAAAATCGTTTTAAAGAAATAGTGTTCAACACTATCCTCGATGATCACAAGTCTGCTTCGACATAAAAGTTCCTACAAGTTTAAAACGATTTTCCGCTATACTGATATGGCGTCCGTGAATGCAACTGTTGCATATAATACTGTGCATGGGTAGAAGCCCGAAAAGTTCAACGGCACTGATTTCAAGAGATGGCAACAAAAGATGCTGTTCTACTTGACCACCTTGAACCTGGTGAGGTTCTTGCGTGAGGATGCCCCTACTGTCACTGAAAATGAGACTGACAAAGACAAACGGGCAGCATTCGAAGCATGGGGACATGGTGACTTTCTCTGTCGTAACTATGTTCTTAATCGATTGGACAACTCGTTGTACACTGATATTGCATGATCTGCATGCCTAGGGTATGGAGATGAGCGAATCGTTCCAAGTGGCTGCGGTAATTGAGAAACTCCCTCCGTTGTGGAAGGATTTCAAAAATTACTTGAAACATAAACGCAAGGAAATGGGACTTGAAGACTTGATAATAAAGCTGCGCATTGAGGAGGATAACCGAATGCAATCCGAATCTAAAGGAACGAAACGACCTATAGAAGATGGATCAAACTTGGTTGAACCAAATGCTAGCAAAGGAAAAAGAAAATTCAAAGGCAAGGATAAAGGGAAATGCAAGAAGTTCAAAGGAACGTGCTACAACTGTGGAAAGCCAAATCACATGACCAAGGATTGTAGACGTCCAAAGAAAGCCAAGAAGGAACAACAAGGAAAAGATGTAGCAAACCATCTCACAACGTCTAACGTCGTGGACATGGAAATGGACCTTGCTGCTGTCACATTTGAAGCCAACATGGTCGATAATCCAAGGCAGTGGTGGGTTGACACTGGAGCTACACGTCACATATGTTCCGAGAAGGCAATGTTCTCAACTTATGTCCCAGTCACTGGAAGAAAGCTCTTCATGGGAAATTCTGCTTCATCAGACATGGCTGGAATTGGCAAAGTTGTGTTGAAGATGACTTCAAGAAAAGAACTTGCCCTCATCGACGTCTTGCATGTTCCCGAAATCCGAAAGAACTTAGTTTCTGGATCGGCACTTGTTAAGGCCGGTTTTAGGCTAGTGTTTGAATCAAACAAATTTATATTGTCCAAAAATGGTGTCTTCATAGGAAAGGGGTACTTAGAGGATAATTTATTCAAGATGAATGTAATGCCTGTATTCCGAGAATTTGATGGCAATAAAATTAAAGCTTCTACTTATATTGTTGAGTGTTCTAATTTATGGCATGGTCGACTTGGACATGTTAATTACAATACTCTAAAACGATTGGTTAAATTAAATTTATTGCCAACAATTGATATAAACAAAACTCACAAATGTAAGGTGTGTGTAGAAGCTAAAATGACCAAACTACCTTTTCACTCAGTGGAAAGGAGTACTACCCCTCTAGAGTTAATACACAGTGATATCTGTGATTTAAAATTTGTGCAAACTAGAGGAGGTAAGAAATATTTTGTTACTTTTATAGATGACTGCACAAGGTACTGCTATGTGTACTTATTGAGAAGCAAAGATGAAGCCTTGGAAGCATTCCAAACTTACAAAGCAGAGGTTGAGAATCAACTTGGCCAACGAATAAAAAATATTCGTAGTGATAGAGGAGGAGAGTATGGTGCTCCATTTGATGATTACTGTGTAAAATCTGGCATTATTCATCAAACAACAGCACCGTACTCGCCTCAATCCAATGGTGTTGCTGAACGTAAGAATAGAACACTTAAGGAAATGATGAATGCTTTATTAATCAATTCTGGATTACCACAGAATTTGTGGGGGGAAGCTATATTATCGGCTAATCACATTCTCAACAAAAGTCCCCAAAAGAAAAAGGATAAAACACCGTACGAATTATGGAAAGGCCATAAGCCATCGTACAAATACTTAAAAGTGCGGGGGTGCTTGGCAAAGGTTGAGGTACCTAAACCCAAACAAGTTAAAATCGGACCCAAAACGTTCGATGGTATCTTTATTGGGTATGCCAATAATAGTAGTGCATATCGATTCTTGGTGCCCAAGTCAGACATTCCTAGTATTCATGAAGGTACAACCATTGAATCAAGGAATGCAATATTCTTTGAAAATTTATTCCCGAGAAAAGAGGGAAACAACAAAGAACATAATGAAATTCAAAGCAATAATGTTCAAACGAAAACGAGAAAATCCGAACCTAGTTGCAACAAAAGAAGTATTGAAGCTGTTGACGATCAAGAAAATGATGAACCCCGTCGAAGCAAAAGGGCTAGGATTGAAAAATCTTTTGGTCCTGATTTCATCTCTTATGTATTAGAAAATGAGCCAAGGACTTTGAAAGAAGCTCTATCAAGTCAGGACGCTCCGTTATGGAAAGAGGCTGTCAACAGTGAAATCGAATCCATCATGCACAACCATACATGGGAATTAGTAGATCTCCCTCCTGGTACGAAACCTTTAGGATGCAAATGGATCCTAAAACGTAAATACAAGGCAGATGGAACGATTGATAAATACAAGGCTAGATTGGTAGCTAAAGAGCGTCTAGCAATATCGCCCCATGATCCCCTAGGTATCACTGATAGTGCCTGCAAGAATCAGTCGGTCATGGTTAGCGTACAGTACGGTCCTTTCAATCCATATATCCCGATCAGATCAACGACCATTGGTAAATCGAGAGTCGCTATAGATCCGATAACTATGCATACATCTTGGAGATCGAATAGTGACATCGCGAGTGTAACTAGGTAAACACATTTACCTAAAACACTTCTAGTACTCTGGCCAGAGATTTATACACTATTATCCCCTCAGATAGCATAGGATATCCACGCATGTCTGCGAGCGGTGAATCCTCGACAACGATGCATCGACTCCTACATGCATCGGGGTCTCACCCAATCCCGACGCCTTATGACCCCAAGTGAGTCGGCAAACGGGTCAAAGTGAGACGCCTATCATGTAGAGCCTCAATGAAGTTTCGAGTCGTGAGGACTAATCAGTACAACCAAGACCTCGGACTTATCCACTCGACAAATGGTAACCACTTGGAAAGTCCGAACGAGGGTAGTTCGATAGATCACCAGGTCACTATCTATCTGCATGCTCAGAACATCACAATGTTTCCTACCAATGAAACATGGTACTTCGCATCGCAGATACTAGTCTCGAACTCGGGCGGCCTTATCCTCATTTTGACGGCCCAATCGACTAGGAACATGTTCAGAATACACAGCGACTATTAGATGTGTTTCATGATAGCCGTCATACCCACTATCACATCTAACATACGCTTTAGTGCATTCTCGGTCTTTACTCAACGTAATTGTAAATCATTACACACATAATGAAAGTAAAGAACGCCATATAAGTAAATGCGAATATCATATATAAAGACTGTTTGTACAAGAGTCTATAAACCCACACGCCACAAGTTGGCTAGTTGGGCATCTACTCTAACAATCTCCCACTTGCCCTAAATCCAACTACTCATCAGACGTAGTCCCATTGTTTCGCGATGTTTTTCAAACAATGGTCCAGGCAAGGGCTTCGTAAGTGGATCAGCAACGTTGTCTGTAGAGGCGACTCTCTCAACTGCTATGTCACCTCTAGCCACAATATCCCGGATTATGTGGTATTTCCTCAGTATGTGTTTGGATCTTTGGTGAGACCAGGCTCCTTTGCTTGCGCAACGGCAACCGTGTTGTCGCAGTACACCGGGACTGGACCAACTCCATTAGGAATGACGCCCAACTCTTGGACGAAATTCCTTATCCAAACGGCCACCTTAGCAGCAGCTGAGGCTGCAATGTACTT
>KV005846.1:2958-18046 GCA_001598015.1 Dorcoceras hygrometricum
TGAATGCGTGAGATCTGAATCTATTCAGATTTCGCATATATACAATTGATGCTTATATGTGATCAGATCTGATAGTACCCAAGCTGATACAATAAGCAGCTGTGACGTACTTATTAAATAGTGCTCGTTTTTACTTTTTACCCCTTGTGGTTAAAATTTGAAGTCTTTTCAAATCTTTTAAAAATTGATCGCGCCATCGAATGATTGACATGTGTGTTGTCATCATGCGAAACGTCACATCAACACTGTTTACGCGTACCGTTTCATATTGTTTCTCTTATATATGCCTTTTCGATTTTCTCTAACCTTTACCTTGCGCTAAATTAATCTCGAGCTCTCTTGCTTTGTAGTGTTCTCTGTGCAGATTATCTTCGATTTTCGACGCTTTCCTTTGTTCGAATCAACCTTCAGAAATGGCCGCTGCTTTGATTAACAACGCTATCCAAATCTACTTCGACTCCGTATTTGGGATGGCAGATGCAGGAATGGTACAGATGTTCAAAGCCCTAGATTCATCTGGACTCCGTGGGTTCTTAGGATGCTCCACTGCCATCTACGAAGCTGCTTTGGTGGAATTCTTTCACAACGCTTCAGTGAGGGACGACAAAGTTTTCAGTGCCGTTCAGGGCAAGACAGTAAGATTTCTGAGGAGCTATTTTCTGGAACTTTTGAGTTACCAACAGAGGGGTTGACAGATATGCATGACGTGCCGAAGGATCTGGTGTTTGATGCTAGGAGTGCGTTCTCTACTGATGGTCAACAGCTTAAGACCTCTTGAAAGAAGAGGGAGATGAAGTTTGAGTTTTGGCTGTTGAATGACATCTTGGCTAAGACCGTGACAGTCAAAGCCGGTTCTTTTGATGCGGTTACCCATGAGAGGTTCCTGATTGTCTGCTATCCATGGTGGAGTTAAGGTAAATTGGGGCAGACTGTTGTTCAAAATTTTTAAGGACATGGTGACTCCTGCTTCGAAGCAAGCCCGAGGGTTTGCAGTGCAGATCTGTATTCTTTTGATGGGAGCACCAGACCTGGAATTGGGTGAATCGAAGGACTTCCCGCCAATCAAAATTCTTACTGCCAAGACTGTTGGCACTTACGTTGCCAAGAACAAGAACATATGTAACGTCCCGAAATCCAGATTACGTGAAAATGAGTGCATGACTAGGGAAAAAATGATTTTAGATGATTACATGCCATCTTATATGATTTATTTATGATTTTATGCTGCATGGTGTACATGACTTGTTTTTCAGCCTATTTGAGTTACGGACGCGTGGACGAGATTAGGGTCGACCGGTATGAAAATAATTTGAGATTATTAAGTTATTGGATTTTGAAGAATAAATTTATTTTATTTTAAGCAACAATTTCTAAAAATTGGAGTTTTTATAATTAATTTGGAGGGGAACCCGTTTTTCGCCTATACAGACTGTTTTATTGAGTTTTAAGGTGTTTTAAAATATGAGGAGGCCTTGATTTCGAAAATCTTTAATCTATCCAACTTATGAGTTTTAATTATCCTTCCAATTAATTGGAGGGGCAAGCATGTCATTTTTTCCTTCCCTTTCTTAATTAAATCATGGGGGTCATTTGTGGCACTCTTTATTTTTCATAACACCAAACTAAACACTTAACTGTTAGAACATGCAACAAGACGCAATCGACGCTCAAGATGGAAAGAATCAATGGCTGAAATTAAGTCGTGCAATTTCCTAAAATTAAGGGAACAAGATTTGTACTATTCTGGGAAATAGTACAATTTACAGAGGAGCGTTGCACGTATTTGGAGACGACAATTTGGCCTTGACAAGCGCAGAAGAGATTTGAATCTACAGTCTAACGGCCATATTTGAACAGAGGATATATTTGCGAGAAGCGCCATTGAAGAAACAGTTGGTCGCTGTGAGGCTGTCGCAGAAAATATCTAAATTGCACAGTGCACCAGCAGAGGGAAAAATGAACAGAAAGACGAAGCAATCGACCGCCATTAGAGAGGAGCTTTCATGAGAGTCGATTGCTGAGTTTTAATTAGCTTGTGTAGAAGCAATTTCCCTAGTGTGTGAGAAACAGAGAGTTGAGCGTTTCATTGTATCAAATCTCACACACAGAGATTCATTCACATTGTATTAGGGAATGAATCTCAAAACGTTTCAAACAGTCCCGTCCAAGCACGATGACGTTAAACTCATGTGTATGTAGTTAGTCACACAGTTGCGGCTGGTGTGCATTTGTGAAGTCTAGGAGTTCTCACAGCTGCTGGTTGTGGGATCGGGTCTGTACACGAGTTGTAAGATCAAATCTTCTAGTGGATCCTTCCGAGGTGGAAGAAGGGGAGATGTAGGACATTGAGGTCCGAACTTCCAGAAACAAATATGTTGTGTATCATATCTCTTTTATTCATTCAGCACTAGCATTATTTTAGCACGCATAACACACGCATACAATTCAGCACACAAGCACAGTAAGTCTCGAACAGATTTATGTTGCACATAAATCTGTTTGAGTTGTTTTAAAATATTAGGATTCAGTTCTGGTATTTTCCGCATGATTTTTAAATCATACCAGATCTGTCTCCGGTGCTCTCTTTGTTGTATTTTATATGTTCAAGAACATGAGCTATTGCAGCTCCGTATTAGCAGCGCTCGAAAATTTTTTTTAATGACTTTTAAACAGCGGATGCTGATGTTTCCTTGGAAAAACAGGGACCAAAAATTTGTATCAGAGCGGGTTGTTCTGTGCTATGTTTTTTATGTTTTAACTATTTTGAGAAGCTTGTTTATGAAGGCCAGTTAATCTGTTTTAATATAGAACCGGTTTTCCTGTTTTTTGCCTATATGAGCTGTTTTATTGAGTTTTAAGGTGTTTTAAAATATGAGGAGGCCTTGATTTCGAAAACGTTTAATCTTTAAAGCCAAATTATGAGTTTTAATTATCTTTTCAATTAACTGGAGGGGCAATCATGGTATTTTTCCTTCCCTTTCTTAATTAAATCATGGGGGTCATTTGTGGCACTCTTTATTTTTCATAACACCAAATTAAACACTTAACCTAGCCTCCAAATCACATCAGTCGTCCCCTCCCTTCCCCTCAACCTCCAAGTTTCGAAAATCTCCATTCCTTGGTGAATTTTGGTGATCCAAAGCCGGTGGTGCCCCGATCTCGCGTCTGCAACGTCGGTAACTCGCAGATCTACCTTCCCTACGAACCATACATATATTATCGATTCCTTTTATCACCATTTAAGCCATAGTAATCTGTTTTTAGTGTTCAATGCATGATTTGAATGTGATTTTTTTAGATCTATGCACAATTGTTTTAGATCCATGCATAACTCATGAATTTTCAGCATGCTTTTGATCGGTTCTTGTATTTCTTTGGCTAAGAGTTGTTCATGGGGCTAGGGTTTGATCCAAGGGTGGTCTAGGTATTTATTCCATCGAGTTTGTATCACTTAGGTCCAAACGGGAAGCGATTTGGTCACGGAATGAATTAGTTATGAATTTTATGATCAGCACGTGTCCTGGCTTGTCGTCTGTGCGCGACAGTAGAGTTGTTGGGGTCGGGTACGTCGATCCATACAGTCTGTGTGGTAGAGGTTGATTGCATGATATATCCCATTTAATTCGATTCATTGACTAAGTTAAGAGTGATGTTTAGTCCAGTTGTAGTGGGCCGGGCTCCTGAACCAATCTTTGACCGAAGTAGAAAAAAATGTAGAAGCCCGTAAATGTGTAATTAATTATATATGTAGTATGCTATGTACGTAAATGTTTTCAAGGAAAGGAGTAATTACACATTAACGGGTTAAGTTTTTAAACTTGCATAATTTTACGAAATGCATGCATCATGAATGTTTTATGAATGTCAAAGGCATGTTCTTTTAAAAGACAAAACCCGAGGGATTGAATGATTTGTGACAAATGATGATGAGGGGATGCGGGATACCGGGCCCGTTGAAATTCTGATGATGAGGGGATGCGGGATACCGGGCCCGTTGAAATTCTGTTAATGTATGATAAGCTTATGGATCCATGTGTGATATCATGGTGAAGTGACAGCTTATGGATCCATGTGTCGATATCATGGTGAAGTGACAGCATAGAGGTGTGATATATAGGGATCCCGGCTCGAGGTCGGGTGAACCACACCACCAAGTACGTTGGTTTATAGATCGATCAATCGACTATGGTCACACTTCAGGATACGACTCATATGTTTTTCATGTTACGTTATGTCATGCCATATATATGTTATATATTATGTTATGATATGAAATGTATGAAGCAAAATGTTTTAAGATCATTCACGCATTCATGTTTTAATGTTATTTTATTACAAGTATTGCTTGAATGCGATTTTATTAGTATGTACCTTGCTATGATATACGATAGATCATGCTGAGCCTCTAGGCTCACTAGGTTTAAATGGTGCAGATGATGATCCTGCTGAGTTTACACCGACTGGCGGTGAGGACATCTGAGCGCCTGTTGCAGCAGTACCCCTTGACCGCAGCAATGTTATTTTTGAGATGATACAGTTCGATGTTGGTTTTAAACATGTTTACTTTCAGTACTTTTACTCAGATTATTATTATTCCAGTTGGATGTTTTAACGTTTTTAAAATATTCCTTTCTTTATTTTTAAAGTATGGGTGAGAAAAAAATTTAGAAATGTTTTAAAAAGGGAACGAGCCATACTTTAAGTTTATGTTTTTCCGCACATGTTTTAAAAAAATTCTAGAGTCTGGTCCGTTTCAACATAACTGTTGAAGAGGTGGTGGATGAGCCCGTGGCGAAGGTGGCTAAGAAAGCAGTGACTAAGAGGAGACCTGCTCCTACTGCTGATGAACCTGTCGCCAAGAAGAAAAGAACTACTATGGGGAGAGCTGCTCCTTCTAAACAAAATCTGGCTATGGTTACTGTGGTCAAGATGTTGAACCCATCTCTGTAATTCCAACTGCAACTCCTAAAGCTCAACGTCACCGCGCACCAAAGAGGAAATTGGTGTTGCAAGAAGGTTCTGATAATGAAATTGTTGATAATATTATTCATCAGGTGATTGCGGAGACAGCTCAGATTGAGACAGAGGAACTAGTGGTGATGAAGACTGCTGAAATAGAACCTCCGATTGATACGGAGAGCAGGATAGATGTCTCAGCGATCACTAATTATGATGAAGAAGAACCTCTGGTTGAGACGGAAAAGGAGAAGGAGAAAGAGAAGGAGAAGGAGAAGTAGAAGATGAGTGAATCTACAGACACAGAGCCTTTGAGCAAGGTTCTGGCCCGTACTGACAAATCTTCTTCTGATGAAGAGTATATGTCCATTGATGCTCTTCTGTGGCACATTCCGGATGAGATGATGTTACCATCAACTACTGTTGCAGAGCCTACAAGGATCAAGTTTGGACTTGGGATTGAGATTGTCAGGCCCCGTGCTAATCAACGAAGATTAACAATAAAATTAATCACATAATCGCGGAAGCATAAAAATAGGGCTTAAAAGTTTTTCGAAGTATTGGGCCTGAACAATAAAACAGTCATTCAAAATATTCATACTCAAAATAGAATTTACTCAAACCCAACAACAGACAGGTAATCCAATAAACTCAATTAACAGATCCCCCAAAAATACATAGAAACTCAAGGCATCCCCTGGTTCGATACATAATACAAATACACTGGGACTCAACCAAGCGGGGATCTACTAGCTGAAGCTCCACTCTGCCCAGCCAGATTACCTGCAGCTCCTGCATTGGGTAACACGGACCCAAGAACACAAAATCAGGAAAAAAAATACGAGGTCAAACCTCAGTACGAAGAGCACTAAGATAACAGCAACTCATAAACATGCAGTAAATCAAAACATGAATGCATGACGGCTGTCAAAGAATCGGTCATCTAGGCCAACGAGTCAGCTGGCAAATCAAGGCGAGCCTCTATACCACGCACAGCCAATCAGTCGGTGGAAATAATCGGTCCGTGATATTCAGGGCTGGCCACTCAATTACCCATCACAGCTCGGTGGTATTCATACACGATGATTCAATCGGTCACCACTCCGATGATAGCGTTGGACCTTTCAGGCACGACACATCTGTCTACCGATCACAACGTGGCTCTTTCTCGGGTTCTCAATCAATCATCAGGTTCAATATGTATGCATGTATTCCATGAAATTCAAATCTGATTTCAACATGCACAATTTACATAAAACAGAACATATAATTCAAACAATGAGCCAAACCTGTTCACGTAAAACACAGAATACACAGAACACCACTCATGCTCCAAAATACTAGACGCTTATGCCAAAGCTGTAATCAGAAGCTCAATTCGAACCTCAGATCTCAGTTTCTACCTCAACAGATCTCACCAGGGCACGAAAACCTCAGCCTGCTAAAATCTGCTTCCTCGCTGGTCTCTACAAACACAGCAGGAACTGTCTGGGAGCTCAAATCTGTCAAAGCATCTAACAATTCAACTCAAATCTGAACTTCTACACCTTACTGTCTACGGTCAGAACTCAAATCTGGTTCTACCTATCAACTCAGGTTCTAACAGCTAGAACTAAGCTTGAAAAAGTAAGGAAACACTTACCCAGAAGCTCAAACAAGCTAAAGAACTCTCAGGTCAGCTACCGCAGAAATTCACGAACACTGAAAATCTTTCGTGCTCCTCCTACGCGTCGACTCAGGTCGCCTAACTGGTAACAATCGAAAGGGCTAAGGAAGACGAGTTCAGCGCCACCCACCTTGCTCCAAACTACGGTGGAAATCGACGTAAATTGGAGAAATAGTGTTCGATGAATAGTAACTATCGAGGGTTCACTTGGGAAGACGATAAGAAATGTCGGGTTCGAAAATACGCTAAGTGCTAATTAGTTCTTGCATTTAAATATTTGAGTCAAAGCCTATAGTGAAAGTCAACACCGACATAAACAGATCTCTGCATCAGATCTTAGCACTAAGGCACAAGTCCTCAAATCTTATCCCAGCGTTAACTAAAATCTGTCTCAACGCTAACGCTAACGCTAAACCCAAGCATAACTAATCAAAACTACGACGTACCAAGGTTCCTGCTCGCACAAGAAAACGACGTCGCACTGCCTCACGTATGAAACAGATCTCAGCACTCACTGCTCACGCTCATCCAGATCTCTCATCAGATTCTATTGCTAACACCAGCTGTCAACCCAGAAACGTTGACTAACACGTGGCATCACTGCGCTAACTCTCACATCTACACTCGCTCGCTAAACAACACCGTTGACCCGCGTTGACATCTGGTCATGCTCCTGAACAGATTTCACCCACTAACGAGACATCTGAAATTGCGAAACAACGACGCATCACTCCTCGCGCCAAGCTCGACTACTCAGATCTCATTCGGTAGGAACCAGCGACTCAAAGCTGAACAATTCTATGTCAAATCTGAAACTCACCAACTAGATTCGACAAAATTCTCAAATCTGATATTTGAAAATCCACAACTCCCATGACTAATCCAAAAACCAAATCTGATTACTAGATTAATCACTAATTGTCGAATCTCAATCCTCACATTCTCCCCATCTTAAGAGATTTCGTCCTCGAAATCAAAGGCAAACACAGAACAAAATCAACAAAACACCAAAACTAACCAACTCAACTCCACTGTCAAAGCTCAAACAGATGAGGCCACTCTTGTCTCATCTTCTCTTCTACCTCCCAGGTAGCTTCTTCTCGGCCATGCTTACTCCATTGGACCATCACTAATGGTATAATCTTATTCCTCAACTGTTTCTCCTTCCTATCCAGAATCTGAACTGGATATTCAACATAACTTAAGGCAGAATCTAGCTCAACTTCTTCAGTCCTCAACACATGAGAGGGATCTGGCTCATATTTTCTCAACATGGACACATGAAAAACATCATATCGCTGCTAACTCCTCAGGCAGCTGCAATCTATAAGCCAACTGTCCAATCCTCTCAACAATTTCAAATGGACCAACGAATCTAGGAGCTAACTTGTCCTTGAATCTGAACCTCATCACTCTTGAAAGGAGAAATCTTAAGGAACACTCTATCACCAACTTCGAATTCCAGAGGTCGGAGTCTTTTGTTAGCATAGCTAGTGAAGCGGTCCTGTGCAGCTTTCATTCTACTTCGAATCAAAGAAATCTGATCTCTCATATGCTGCACAAAATCAGGGGTCGAAAGCTGTTTCGCACCAACTTCTTCCCAACAAACTGGAGATCTACACTCGACCATACAACGCTTCAAATGGAGCCATTCCGATAGTCACTTGGTAGCTTTTGTTATAAGAAAACTCAACTAGGGATAGCGAATCATGCCAGCCACAACTGAAATCCATCACCACTGCTCGCAGCATATCTTCTAAAGTCTGAATGGTCTGCTCATATTGGCCATATGTTTGGGGGTGATAAGCTGTACTCATAGCCAATCTCGAACCCATCGCTGCTTGTAAACTCTTCCAGAATCGAGATGTGAATCTTGGATATATATCAGACACTATCGAAACAGGCACTCCATGCAATCTCACAACATGGTCGATATACAGCTTCACAATTTTCTTCATCGAACACCTCACATCATATGGAATGAAATGGGCTGACTTCGAAAGTCTATCAATCACCACCCAAATAGCATCGCACCCTATTCGATCGAGGCAAATGAGTCACAAAGTCCATGGCGATGTGCTCCCAATTCCACTGAGGCACTTCTAAACTTTGCAACAACCCACCAGATCTCCTTCTCTCAGCCTTGACCTATTGACAGTTCAAACATCGAGCAACAAAACCAGAAATGTCGCTCTTCATTCCTTCCCACCAGTAGTGAGACTTCAAAGCATGGTACATCTTTCTCTCGCCCGGATGCACACTATAACGACTGCAATGGGCTTCATTCATAATAGTCTCTTTCAAGTCAATCAAGTTCGGAACCACAAATCTCCTTTGAAATCTCAAACACCCGTCAGACGCAACAGAGAAATCTTCAGACAGACCATTCTGGGCCTTAATATTCAACTCATGGATATGCGGATCAGTCCTCTGCGCCTATGTCAATCACAATCTGTGCTTCAACCTGAATCGAAGAAACTATGAAGTACTGATCACTCGGCTGGAATCACCAACCAAAAGTATCCAACTGCTCGTGGAATCTTGAGATACTCAAAGATGTTAACATCGCAGGCTAGGATTTCCTACTCAAAGCATCGGCTACTAAGTTCATCCGCCCAGGCTGATACTGAATCTCACAATCAAAATCCTTGAGCAACTCCATCCAACGTCGTTGTCTCATATTCAGATCTGACTGAGAGATGATATACTTCAAACTCTTGTGGTCGGTGTACACCACAAATTCCTCACCATACAAGTAGTGACGCCAGATCTTCAAGGCAATGACAATTGCTGCCAATTCTAAATCATGAACGGGATATCTCGTCTCATGGGGCTTCAACTGTCGAGACGCATATGCAATCACATACCCGTTCTGCATCAGCACACATCCCAAACCGCTCAGATAAACATCGGAGCAAACAACGAAACCTCCAGATCCGGATGGTAGAGCCAACACAGGAGCAGTGGTCAACTTCTCCTTAAGTGTCTAACAAATCGACTCACACTCGTTAGTCCAAACAAACTTCCTATCTTTTTGAGTCAACTGCGTCATCGGCCTGGATATTGAAGAGAACTTCTCGATAAAACACCTATAACAGCCAGCCAGTCCTAGGAAACTACGAATCTCAGATACATTCCTAGGTCGCTCCCAGTTAAGAACTGTTTCGACCTTACTAGGATCCATAGAAATACCTTGCGCATAAATCACATGACCCAAAAATATTACTCTATCCAGCCAAAATTCGCACTTTCTGAACTTGGCATACAATTGCGAGTCTCTCAATCTCTGCAATACCAATCTCAGGTGCTCCTCATGCTCTCTAAAACTTCTCGAATACACCAAGATGTCATCTATGAAGACAATCACAAATCGATCGATATACTCGATGAAGACGTGATTCATCAAATCCATGAAAACAGCTGGGGCATTCGTCAACCCAAACGGCATCACAAGAAACTCATAATGCCCATATCTCATCTGGAAAGCTGTCTTCGCTACATCAGCGTCTCTGATTCGCAACTGGTGATAGCCAGATCTCAAGTCAACCTTCGAGTATACAGCCGATCCTTGCAACTGATCAAACAAGTCATCAATCCTTGGCAACGGATACTTATTATTGATCGTTGCTTTATTCAACTGCCAAAAATCTACACACATCCTCATAGATCCATCTTTCTTCTTCACAAACAAATTCGGAGCTCCCCAAGGCAATATACTCGGTCTAATGAAGCCTTTCTCCAAAAGATCTCTCAACTGATCCTTGAGTTCTTTCAACTCAGATGGCGCCAACCGATACGGAGCTCTAGAAATCGGGGCTGTCCCTGGAACCAACTCTATACTGAAATCAATCTCTCTTCTCGGAGGGAATCCAGGAATCTCATCTGGAAACACGTCTGGAAACTCTCGGACGATTGGAATATCGCTCAACTCCAATCGCGACTCTTGGGAAACATCGAGCGCATAGATCATGAATCCAGCGTTACCTAGCGACAACTGACTAAACATTTCCATGGCGGATACTAGTGGAATATTTGAGCACGAGTCAGCACCGTAAAAATCCCACTTCTCTCCCGACACAGGACGAAATCTCACCACACCATGGAAACAGTCAACAGTCGCCCTATACTCAGACAGCACATCCATTCCCAAGATGCAATCAAAATCCCTCATCTCCAAAGAGATTAAAATAGCCACTATCACATTCTGAGCAAACCGAATCACACAGTCCACCACAATCTCACAGGACAACAACCACACGCCAGCAGGAGTAGACACAGATACAACATCACACAGTGGGGTAACTCTCAACCCACACTCATGCACAAACCATGCAGAAACAAAGGAGTGTGATGCTCCTGTATCAAAGAAAACCCTCGCAGGAAAATCAGAGATAGAGCATGTACCTGCGATAAATCCACCAGGTATCTCATCAGCCTTCTCCCTCGACAAGGCATTCACCTGGGCCTGCTGCGGTATCTGAAACTGAGGTCTCGAAGGTCCTCCAAACCTAGACGTTCACGGGGTTGGAATCCAGATCGTTGGGTCGGGGCAGGATGTGGCGGTCTCTAAAAAGAACTACCAGCTGAACCTTGCTGCGAAGGGATCGAAGACTGTCCCTCCAACAAAGGACACACTCTCAGAAAGTGTCCGGGCTGCCCACAGTTTTGGCAAGTCCCCTGAACTCCACGGCACTATGAAGTCATGTTCTTACCACCGCACTGACCACAACACACTACTCCTGATCCACTACCACCAGAGCTCACAGAACGAGAGGAAATCGAATTCGACTTCTTCTTGAACTGCTTCCCACGAGGCCTGGACCTCTGATGGTTCTATTGCTGTAAAGTCTGAGGAGATTGAGAAGTATGCATCCGTTCAGGCGCAGGATAGGAACCTCGTCCAACCATCAATGGAACCTGGATCGGCGCATCCAACAAACTCTCCTCGATATCAACTTCTCGATCCACATCCTCAGCGTACGTGGATGGGGCACCAGCTAACACCAACTAAAACAACTCTTGCCTCAATCCCTTGATGAACTTGTTCCTCTTTGTCCGCTCCTTGCTAGCAACGTGAGGGACATACGCCAGAAGGGAGGAAAATTTTCTGGCATACTCAGCAACCTTCAAATTGCCTTGCTTCAGATTGTCGAACTCCCTTTCTCGGTTATTGAAGTACGACTCTGGGGTATACTCCTGTCGAAACGCTGCACAGAAGCTCTCCCAAGAAACCAAGGCTCCGGTCTCTCTCATCACTCGGGAAGCACCTTTCCACCAACTTTGAGGATGCTCTCTCAACTGCAAAACGGCCAACTTCAGTCTCCGCTCTACGGTGTACTCCAAAGTATCAAACAAGTTCTCCATGTGCTCCAACCAGCCTTCAGCCGAAAGGCCACCCTCGGCGCCAGTGAACGTAGGGTCGTCCTCTGAAATCGGGCCAAGACTAACTCCATCTCACCTATCTGTCTCGTCACATCCTCCACCTCTGCCTGTCTCTCTCTACGACGCAAAGGAATATTCTGCTGCACATCCTCGTCACTCTCCAAGGCTCTAGACTCCTCAGAAGAACGTCTAGCAGTCCTACCTCTACCTCTACTCGGCGGCATCTAATCAAATCTCAAGGTAGGACTAACAGCAGACAATCACAGAGACAGATATCATATCACATAGGTCACAGAGTCAAGTAAGAAATCAAATCAAAACTTTGTGCCTAAACACGAGTGTGATCAAAGGAAAACGAGCTTATCCCAGTTTAAGCTCTCATACCAAAAATGTCAGGCCCCGTGCTAATCAACGAAGATCAATACAGTTAAGCACATAATCGCGTAAGCATAAAAATAGGGCTTAAAAATTTTTCGAAGTATTGGGCGTGAACAATAAAACAGTCATTCAAAATATTCATACTCAAAATAGAATTTACTCAAACCCAACAACATACAGGTAATCCAATAAGCTCAATTAACAGATCCCCCAAAAATACATAAAAACTCAGGGCATCCCCTGGTTCGATACATAATACAAATACACTGGGACTCAAACAAGCGGGGATCTACTAGCTGAAGCTCCACTCTGCCCAGCCAGATTACCTGCAGCTCCTGCATTGGGTAACACGGACCCAAGAACACAAAAGCAGGAAAAAAAATACATGGTCAAACCTCAGTACGAAGAGCACTAAGACAACAGCAACTCATAAACATGCAGTAAATCAAAACATGAATGCATGAGGGCTGTCAAAGAATCGGTCATCTAGGACAACGAGTCAGCTGGCAAATCAAGGCGAGCCTCTATATCACGCACAGCCAATCAGCCGGTGGAAATCATCGGTCCGTGATATTCAGGGCTGGCCACTCAATTACCCATCACAGCTCGGTGGTATTCAGACACGACGACTCAGTCGGTCACCACTCCGATGATAGCTTTGGACCTTTCAAGCACGACACATCTTCTGTCGATCACAACGTGGCTCTTTCTCGGGTTCTCAATCAATCATCAGGCTCCATATGTATGCATGTATGCCATGAAATTCAAATCTGATTTCAACACGCACAATTTACGTAAACAGAACATATAATTCAAACAATGAGCCAAACATGTTCACGTAAAACACAGAATACACAGAACACCATTCATGCTCCAAAATACTACACGCTTATGCCAAAGCTGTAATCAGAAGCTCAATTCGTACCTCAAATCTCAGATTCTACATCAACAGATCTCACCTGGGCACGACAACCTCAACCTGCTCAAATCTGCTTTCTCGCTGGTCTCGGAAAACATAGCAGGAACTGCCCAGAAGCTCAAATCTGTCAAGGCATCTAACAATTCAACTCAAGTCTAAACTGCTACACCTTACTGTCTATGGTCAGAACTCAAAATCTGGTTCTACCTATCAACTCAGGTTCTAACAGCTAGAACTAAGCTTGAAACAATAAGGAAACACTTACCCAGAATCTCAAACAAGCTAAAGAACTCTCGGGTCAGCTATCGCAGAAATTCACGAACACTGAAAATCCTTCTTGCTCCTCCTACGCGTCGACTCAGGTCGCCTAACTGATACAATCAAAAGGGCTAAGGAAGACGAGTTCAGCGCCACCCACCTTGCTCCAAACTACAGCGGAAATCGACAGTAAATCGGAGAAATAGTGTCAGGCCTCGTGCACACATCAGAGTAAAATCATGCAAACACAAACGGAAGCTACTAAAAAGTGGTTAAAACTTTTGATTTTGGCCTAACTGAAAGATTACATAATTTAAAATACAAGATACTCAAAATAATCCCAATTTATAAATCCACAACAACACAAATATTCAAGTACAACAAATGTCCAACGGCTGAATACAACACAAGTATAGATGGTCTGCCAACTATATAAGACTAAGCATCACACGAAGTGATACCAGTGTAAACAAATACTTTCTATAACTGGGACACTCTAACCACCTCCTAGGACACTACCAGCTGGATCATAACCTCGACCAGCTGCAAATCCTGGAAATCCTTAACAACAGACAGGCAAACAAACACAACAACCCCAGAGGGACCTCGGGGTTAAACCCCAGTACGGAGAGCAACTATAAAACAGCAATGAATAGCAAATGATATAATGCTAATGGTATGCATGAGGGACAATGCAACAGCCGAAGGCTACAACCAAGAAAAGGAGCCAAAGAATTCAACAGCTGACAACAGATTCTGGGAAGAATGGTTAGTGGCCACTGGTGTGTGTACAAGGACACGGGAATTACCCGCTCATCTTTACACCACACCTGAATACCAGATGCATCAACAACTCAACCTGCTGTTGCCCAACCCATGAACTGTGGTAGTTAACCACTCGGCGCATGAGGGCTAACAGACCAGCAGGGAGATGAGAGTGCGGTATTGCCGCTCGCCCTCGCATCCTGGTAAGAAAACAGAGCAACAACAAAGCACGTCTACAACAGCTGAAATGAAAATGATCATGCGTATGCAGTGCAACAACTGAACAGCATATAAAACAACAAGAAATGCACACACAGCAATCAAACGTAATATCCATGTCAATTCCAGCCGTAATATAAGCTCAACATTCGTACCTCACCAGCTTCTGAGCTATAATTACCACACACAACTGCTACAACAAAGTCCGAGCAACACAGATCTGTCACCTGCTATATCAACACAAGCCACTGCTCAAAAGCCGAAACGTAAAATAACAGCAGCTGGGAGCTTATAAGCTCAACATTCGTACCTCACCAGCTTCTGAGCTATAATTACCACACACAGCTGCTACAATCAAGTCCAAGCAACACAGATCTGTCACCTGCTATATCAACACAAGCCACTGCTCAAAAGCCGAAACGTAAAATAACAGCAGCTGGGAGCTACAACTCCACCAGCGCTTATCTACCTTCCTAACTCAACGAAAAGCTCTAACAAAGCTTAAATGTAGAATCTTTACTTACCCCAACGAAACTACTGGCACG
>KV005846.1:41404-60512 GCA_001598015.1 Dorcoceras hygrometricum
TAAACAATAGAAGGCCAAGTCTTCTCTAGAATACAGTACTCAATCAACAGATAGAAACAGGACTAGATCCACCGACAAAATCAGTCGTCACAATTAATATTCCCCAACTAGTAGGAATTTCGCATCAGCTTTTGCCCTTCGCTATTATATTAACCAGCAGTTGAATCTTTCAAACAACGCTAAGACTAAACGGAGTCGCACCAACTTAACCAAACGACGTCGCAGAGGAACACTTCACCTTGCTACCAACAGCTGATTCACAAACCAGCAGTCACAACGCATGAGATCTCTCAACAGCTGATGTCTATCATAACCAACAGCTGATACAAAGCGCTCCACTCAAAACGCTGTCGTTCCAACTTATCTAACGCTAAAGCTAAACGACGTCGCACCAAATTAACCAAACGACGTCACAGAGGAACACTTCACCTTGCTACCAACAGCTGATTCACAAACCAGCAGTCACAACGCATGAGATCTCTCAACAGCTGATGTCTATCATAACCAACAGCTGATACAAAGCGCTCCACTCAAAACGCTGTCGTTCCAACTTATCTAAACGACATAGTTTCGCTATCCGCTACGAAACACGCTAACGAAATCAGCAACTGGTTCCTGCTCACAAAACATCGTCGCTTTAGAGTCCCTCAACGCTCTCTGTTGATCATCGCAACAGCTGGATACGCGCTAATACACCAACGTCTGGAATCCACGTCAGCATTGCTGCTGCTTCCTACCAACACGCAACGTCTGAAATATCAACAACTGACGCCATCACTCAACGGCTGATCCTACTACTACTGCTGTGATTCCAACACTTAGGAAAAATCGATGTCTACGCCAAGCACATCGACCAACAGCTGGTCCAAACCCGACCAAAACCTGATTGCGAAAACACAGGTCTCACATCTCTCCCCCACTAAAACACGATTTCGTCCTCGAAATCAACAAGTCCAGGAACAACTCAACTGAACCCAAGAGTTCAAGATAACTGAGGAAACAATTACTGAATTTTGATGCAACACTCACGCAAACAGATGCGGCCACTCACGTTGCATCTTCTCTTCCATCTCTTAGGTAGCTTCTAACCTACCGTGTTTTCTCCATTGAACCATCACCAAGGGAATGGTTTTATTCCTCAGCTGTTTCTCTTTTCTATCTAGGATCCGCAAGGGATACTCAACGTAACTACGTCTGATCTAGCTCAACCTCGTCAGTTCTCAATACATGAGACGAATCTGGCTCGTACTTCCTAAACGTGGAAACATGAAAGACATCATGTAGAGAAGATAAATCTGGTGGCAACAACAGCCGATACGCCAAAGGGCCAATCCTCTCAACAATTTCATACGGACCAACATAATGAGGGGCTAACTTTCCCTTGTGTCCAAAGCGCATGACACTGCGAAACGGAGAAACTTTAAGGAAAACGAGATCACCAAACTGAAACTCTAGAGATCGACGCCTCCTATTTGCATAACTGGCTTGGCGATCCTGGGCAGCTTTCATCCGCTGTCGAATCAGATCCACATGATCCTTCATCTGCTGCACAAAATCTGGGGAAGACATCTGCTTCTCCCCCACTTCTTCCCAACATACTGGCGATCTGTAATTTCTGCCATATAAAGCCTCGAACAGCGCCATACCAATCGTCACTTGGTAGCTGTTATTGTAAGAAAACTCAACTAAAGACAACGCGTCTTGCCAGTTACCACCAAAATCCATTACAAAAGCTCTTAACATATCCTCCAACGTCTGGATAGTTCGCTCAGATTGGCTATCTGTTTGGGGGTGATACGCTGTACTCATAGCCAATCTGGTACCCAAAGCTGCTTGCAAACTCTTCCAAAACCTGGAAGTAAACCTTGGATCTCGGTCTGAAACGATTGAAACAGGCACACCGTGTAATCTAACCACAAAATCTATGTACAGTTTCGCCATTTTCTTCAACGAAAACGTCATACCATAGGGAATGAAGTGCGCAGGCTTCGACAATCTGTCGATTACAACCCAAATCGCATCGCAACCTGAGGCAAAATGCGTCACAAAATCCATCTCTATGTGCTCCCAATTCCATTGGGGCACTTCCAAACTCTGCAACAGACCACCAGGTCTCATCCTTTCAGCCTTAACCTGCTGACAGTTCAAGCAACGAGAAAAAAAACCAGACAACGTCGCTCTTCAAACCAGCCCACCAGAAGTGCGGCTTCAACTATCTGTCGATTACAACCCAAATCGCATCGCAACCTGAGGCAAAATGCGTCACAAAATCCATCTCTATGTGCTCCCAATTCCATTGGGGCACTTCCAAACTCTACAACAGACCACCAGGTCTCATCCTTTCAGCCTTAACCTGCTGACAGTTCAAGCAACGAGAAAAAAAACCAGCAACGTCGCTCTTCAAACCAGCCCACCAGAAGTGCGGCTTCAACTCATGGTACATCTTTCGTGCACCAGGATGAACACTTTGTCTACTGCAATGCGCTTCTCTAAGGATCTCCTCCCGAAGATCTATCAAATTGGGCACAACCAACCTACCCCGGAAACGCAAACAACCATCAGACGAAACAGAATAGTCCTCAAGTTGACCAGCCCTGACCTTCAACTTCAACTCATGGATGGAAGGATCTGTCCTTTGAGCCGCTCTAATGCTCGAAATGATCTGTGGCTCAACTTGGAAAGAAGAAACCACCACATAATCCTCAGTCGGGTAAAACCTCCAACCCGTAGTGCTAAGATGCTCACGGTCTTTAGAAACATACAACGACGCAAGCATATCTCCTTGAGCCTTTCTGCTCAATGCATCCGCCACTACATTAACTTTCCCAGGCTGGTACTTGATCTCACAATCAAAATCCTTCAACAGCTCCATCCACCTACGCTGTCTCATATTCAAGTCAGGCTGCGAAAACAAATACTGCAAACTCTTGTGGTCCGAATACACCACAAACTGCTCGCCATACAGATAGTGGCGCCAAATCTTCAACGCAAAGACCACAGCTGCTAGCTCCAAATCATGAACTGGATAACGAGTCTCGTGCGGTTTCAACTGCCGAGAGGCATACGCAATGACTCGTTCATGCTGCATCAACACACAGCCCAATCCATTGAGAGAAGCATCGTAACACACAACGTAACCACCTGAACCAGACGGCAAAGCCAACACAGGTGCAGTAGTCAACTTCTCCTTGAGCAATTGAAAAGCATTCTCGCATTGCTCAGTCCAAACAAACCACTTGTCCTTCTGAGTCAACTAAGCCATCGGCCTAGCTATACTAGAGAAACGCTCTATAAACGATGGTAATAGCCAGCCAGACCCAAGAAACTACGAACCTCAGATACATTCCTAGGTCGCTCCCAGTTCAAAACAGCATCTACTTTACTGGGATCCACAGAAATGCCATATGCCGAAATCACATGACCCAAAAACACAACACGAACCAACCAAAACTCGCACTTAGAGAACTTGGCATACAGCTGCGAGTCTCTCAACGTCTGAAGAACAACTCTCAAATGCTCCTTGTGCTCCAAAGGAGTCTTCGAATACACCAAGATGTCGTCGATGAACACGATCACAAACTAATCTATAAACTCTCGGAAGACTCAGTTCATCAAATCCATGAAGACTGCAGGAGCATTGGTCAACCCGAAAGGCATTACCAGAAACTCAAAATGCCCGTACCTAGTACGAAAAGCAGTCTTCGCGACATCTTGATCTCTAACTCTCAACTGATGGTACCCTGAACGTAGATTGATTTTCGAATATACAGCAGAGCCTTGCAACTAGTCAAACAAATCATCGATTCTCGACAACGGGTACTTATTCTTAACAGTAACTTTGTTCAGCTGACGGAAGTCAATGCACATTCTCATTGTGCCATCCTTCTTCTTGACAAACAAGATAGGCGCTCCCCACGGCGACATGCTAGGTCTGATAAAACCTTTCTCCAGCAAGTCATCCACTTGCACCTTGAGCTCTCTCAATTCAGTAGGCGCTAATCGATATGGTGCATGTGAAATCAGAGCTGTGCCAGGCACCAACTCAATGCTAAAGTCAATCTCCCTCCTCGGAGGAAAACAAGGAATCTCCTCCGGAAACACATCAGGAAAATGACGCACCACTGGAACGTCGTTGAGCTGCACATGCGAAGAAGAAGATGCATCTAACGCGTAGATCATAAAACCAGCGTTCTCCACCGACAACAAGCTGAACATCTCCATCGCTGAGACTAGCGGAATTTTCGACTGAGATTCAGCACAGTAGAAATTCCATTTCTCACCGGACTGAGGCCTAAAACGCACGATCCTATGGAAACAATCCACGGAGGCCCTATAACTGGACAACACGTCCATTACCACTATGAGTCGAAATCCCACAACATCAGACGAATCAAATTCGCCACTAACACATGCTCACCAAACCTCAGAACGCCATTCAGCAAAACCTCTTGGGAGTACAGACTCGCACCGCCAGGAGTAGAAACAGACACCACATCGCACAAAGAAAAGGTATGCAGACCATGCTCGATCACAAAGAATCAGCAATAAACGAATGCGATGCGCCAGTGTCAAACAACACTCGTGCAGGAAAATCAAAGACAGAACAGTTACCTGCAATCACTCCGCTCGGCGCGCCCTCCGCTTGCTCCCTCGTAATGGCATTCACTTGAGCATGTTGGGTTACAGAGAAATGCTGCTGAGACGACTGTCCGAAACACGACGGACCAGGCAACTGAAACGGCCTAAACTGCGTCTCTCCAACCCTAGGCTGCGGGAACTGAGGGGAACGACCCCTAGACGATCCTCCTCGACCCTGAGGTGGGGCTGCAGCTTGCTGCGATCCGGCCAACGGACACACCCTCGTGAAATGCCCATACTGACCACAGATATTACAAGAGCCCTGCACACCAACGCACTGAGTCGACGAATCAAACAGGCTATGACATTCATAGGGTGTTTCTCGGGGTTACCTTTCTGGCAACTCGTGCCTGGCTCCGACCAGTTTCGCGAGGAAACCGGCACTTCACGGTAGACGGCGGTAGATAACGTCAATCAGGTCCACGACCGGATACGAGACTCCTTCGCCAGCCTGCACTAGAAGGCCTGACGAGATCGGCGCGGACGGATTCTCCTCGAAAGATTGGCCGGAACAATTTCGGCGAACGGTGGCGTGAGAAGAGGAAGGGAGGCGGCGCCTTTTGCTATAGGGTTAGGGTTTAATTGTGTAATGAGTTAAGTGTGTTTTGTTATGAAGCCTAAGTCTATATTAAATAGACTTAGTGATGGACTTGGACCGGCCCAACGGGCTCGGGTCCAACGGATGAACATTCAGTTCATCCCCATCACCGCGACTTCATCGTACCATTTTAACTCTGAGGCCTACAATGATTAACCTAGTGCACGGCTTCATTTTATTTGATCGTTAGTCTTTTGCGTTTGGACTAGAAAATTCTAATTTTGGGGATCTCATAAGTGCGGTTTCGCACTTGGCTTTTGTTTAATATTCAATTGGTGAAGAAAAAATAAACTAAGATAAAATCATCTCATAGACTAAGCGAATAAATCAGGCCAGAGCAAACAATGTGGTTTGTTCAAATTAGATCAGGGCTAAACTAAATAAGGACAACTCAGCTATATAAGTTGAATCAGATTAATTCAAAAGCTGAACAACTTAGAAGAGAAGATCAGTTCAAGAGCAATACAGTTAGAGAAGAGCAGATCAATTTAGAGTACATCAACTCAGGACAGTGCAGCTCAGGCAGATCAGCTCAAAGGAGTAATTCAGTTCAGGATATCAATACGCTACAAATTGCATGTCAAATCGTTACGATGTTTACATTATTTGATGCATTGACTTCCGATGATTCATTTACAGTCGTTGGGACACTTTCGACTAAAAACAGAGATGTCCAAGAACTACATCTTATTAGAGTTGCCCTTTTGGTGCAAAAGACGGAAAGCATTTAAGGAACAATAAAAGGTAGAGTACTATAATTAAATGCGCATTAATGAGCTTCAAGAAACAGTTCAGGGATCTATCCGATGTGTCTACATGTTACATTTATTATCGTTGGATCCAAAGAGTATAAATATAAAAGATAGCTCGTAAGAAGACACACAATGCTATAACGAGAAAACATATTGCGAGTGAATATTGAACAGAAAACCAAAACTATCTTTCCTATCAGTTCTAACAAGATTTCAACGTGTTCTTAAATCTTTAGGCTTTGATATTTGTATTCGTATACTTCAGAAAAGCATTAGAAATTCCTTGTAAACACAGCCTGCAAGCTGTTGTAATTTGACTAGAAGTTCAGCTCGGGTGCGGCCTGACTGACTGGATTATGATACT
Organism: Dorcoceras hygrometricum; assembly: GCA_001598015.1. Classification (NCBI taxonomy): domain Eukaryota; kingdom Viridiplantae; phylum Streptophyta; class Magnoliopsida; order Lamiales; family Gesneriaceae; genus Dorcoceras; species Dorcoceras hygrometricum. Next base: position 47,757 of record KV005846.1, read on the forward strand.
TTGTATTCTTATCAAATATTCTAGTGGAATCCTTCCTTGATTGGAAGAAAGGGAATCGTAGAAGTGTAGTTTCGAACTTTCATAAACAAATCTCTTATCGCAATCTGATTTAATTTCAGCACGCATTTGCATGCAATGTTCACTGTTCGATTGAGATCTTTCCACATATCTTTATATTTTTCAAGAGAACAGATTAGATTGAGTTGAAGATTCAGTTGTTAACGCAACTGATCTGAAAAATGTTTTAATGTACGAAAGTTTTCAAAGAGTTTATCAAGTTCCCCCTCTTCTAAACTCTGTACTGTGTGTTTTTAGATCCTAATAGCTTTTAGGAGATTTGATCTTGGATTTTGACTATTTATTGGGTAATATTATGCAATTTGAACTTAGATAAGATCTCATTGGACAAGACGATGAATCGACCGATAAAAGTGGGAGTATTGGGTTCTCTTTCTAAAATTAATGTCTAAAATGCTAACATTGTCTTAATGGTGAAATGACACGAACAAATATTTCAAAGAAGCGGTTAGAGTAGAGTTTCTACGGTGAAATTTACTTTTATATTCACTTGTTGGTGGTCATGGTTGCTATTTAGATTTAGAGTTATATCAAATTAATGTTAAGGCTGCTTTTCTAAATGGAGAGCTATAATAAGATATCTACATGGAACAACCAGTATATATTATTATTAAAGGTCATTATTAAAGGTCAATAAAATAAGTATGTAATCGAGTAGATCAGTTTATTGTCTTAACCATTCTTCTAGACAATGATATTTGATATCGAATAGAACAATAATTTCATATGACTTCATCATGATAGATGCAGACATTGTGTCTACGTGAAAAGATCCAACAAAAGACTTGTTATCCTATGTCTTTACGTCGATGACATATTATTTGCTAGACTCGTTCAACTAACAAATTTTTTGATGAGTTTGTCTGATCAAGTTGATCAGATTGCATGAATTTTCTTAGTGTTGGGTTAGTTGAAGTCTTTGGGTGGGTTAATTAAGAAGTTGTTATACTCGAATTTTAAAATTATAGAATTGGAAAGGCAAACTACATTATAGATAATTTCACGGAGATTGTTCTAAGATAATTCTTGCATTATCTCAAGAATCTTGTATTAAATTGCCTCCTAAGCGGTTTACAAAGTAAAATTGCACACATTGATACTCACATGGCGAAAGGGGAAAACTTTGAGTCTTGAAATGTGCCCACTTATGAAGATATACATAACATATGTATAGAGTGTCATACTCTAGTACAATGGGGAGGTTGGTGTACGCCAATGAGTTGTACTTGTCCCGATTTTTTTTGTACTGTTGGTCTGAACAGCAGGTATCAATCTAATCCAAATAAGACACTGGAGTATGGTTAAACGGTTGTTAGATATCCAAAGGACATTGAAGATGATTTCCTTTATGATCAAAAGGATCCAGTATCCACAGGTGCTAACAGGGGGCGATGATATAGATGAGGAGTAAATCCACCTTTGGACATGCTTTCTTGCTAACCAAAACTGGTCTTAAACGAAGCTAATATGAAGGCAAACTTACAACTCGCCGTTACCTGAATCAAAGAGTAAATCGATCGGAAAGAGCGAACATCAGTATGTTTTGACTATCATCGTGCTCCCTTCTCCGGCTAACCACCGGTCTCAGGATTAACAGAGAAAAGATGGGTTTGGAAAGAGGATTCCCACGATATTAACCTTGCTCCAAGCTGAGTAAGGGTCTTGGAGAAGCAAGAATCCGATATGTTTATTACGGTCCACAATGGAAGTAGAATTTGTGACATATGCTTATGCGGTTTAAGAAAGTGTTTGATTGAGAAGATTCCTAGGTCATTTGAGTGTAGTAAGCAATCCAGTGGGAGTTGTAACAATTTATTATGATAATCAGTCTACGATTTCTTACAGAAAAGACCCCAAAAGTCATGGAAAAATAAAAAATTCTGACGCGAAGAACAACTTTATTAGAGATATTGTTGAAAAGAAATAGATTATCTTGAAATAGATCCCTACATGCATGATGGTGGCCCATTGCCAAGAGACGTAATTATAGATCTAAGAGTTTTGGATTACTTAGGTGTGATTGTAAGTTAAAAAAAAATAATCATTTAAGATTTTGTGCTCATCGTCGAAATAATCTTTCACTGTGTGTGATGTGACATCTCCTTAGTAAATTATTAATCTGCAAATTAAGACAAAACCACCCACCTCTTTTGGTGATGTTTTGTTTTTAAAAAAAATTAAAGTATGTGATGAATTGAGATTGAAGCTCTCACAAGAACAATAGTCTAAGATGCTGAGTTGCGTGTAGAGATGAGACATTATTAATTTTGTTGTTAACAAAAAGTCGTGCATATGTTGCATTGATAATGAATTACTAAGATGAGATTATTGCATTAGATATTTATTGTAATAAGAAGTTTATTGTAATAAGAAGGGAAAGCTGATATGATAGCTAGTTTTGATTTTGCTTAATATTTATACTATTGGAGGATAGGGAAAGAAAAAACTCAAGTTAAATAATGAGATACACTTAAACTAAAGAACTTATGATGCGAATTTTTATAAAGACATACATTTACAAAGAAGAAAAAAAATACATCGTAACACATGTTTTTATACCACGTTGCTGAAGTGACCATTTGGATAATGAGTAGTTGAGTCTCAAATAGTGCGAGATCTATGGGTTTATATAAAACCTCATTATTTTTGTACCTTGAAAATGTCAGTTGTTTCTTTAATTTGTATGTTAGGATTGCTACTGTAGCATTCTACCAATAGTTATTAATAATTTACTAATAGCGTAATGTCTTAAGAAAGCAACACAAATAGAGATGGAAATATTGTAGTGGGAAACGAAAATTTAATTGACTTGTTTTGAATTTACAAGATTTTCTAATATGTGTTTCACGTAGAATTTTGAATATAGTTGTGAATACATGCATATATAAAAGCAAATTTGAATCAGGTATAATTCCATCTTCTATTCTTGGGAGAAAGAGATACCTTGATTGATCTAATCAACTAAATCTGGGTATAGTGAATTCAATGTTGTTACCAATGTTTTCAATTGACATGATATATATATATATATATATATATGAAATTAAATATGGGTTAATAGATGGTTAATCCAATCCAAAATGAATTCAAGTATTTAATTTGAATTCATTTCTTGGACTAGAACTACCATTTGCAGAGGGATGGCACTGGGCTTAGCCCGAGACCAAGGCTGAGACAGAGTTTGTCATTCCCATCCTACCTCCGAAAATTATTGCTACAGAGGTGGGACACTTCATTTTCTTTGGCCAGGGAATATATCACAAATTTGGTTGAGCACTTGGATTCTGGAATTCGATTTGTTTCCATTAGTGGTTGATATTGAACCATCTACAAGAGTTATCGTCGAAAGTGAACTCCAAAGCATCCTAAATTGAATTATGTTTTATTCGCTAAAGATATGTTGGTTTCATCAAACTTGTTTGAAAAATACAAGTCAAGTAATAATTTAAAAAACGTTAAACATGAATAAGTTGATTCGGTTGCACGAATTCAGCTAAGGAATCTAATTTCCAAGGAGATTCTGCAAAAAAAATCAAAGAAAAAATATTGATAGGGCAACTTGTTCCTACATGCTCATCAGAGGTGCATCTTGATGAACTCTACTTCAAACAATCACAGCACCAAAGTCAACCAAGGATCCATTGCCACAAGTCAGTTAACCCATACTCCTTTATGTTGATTCGAGAGCGTTTCTTTCCCAACAACATGGGCGAAATTCGACATCTAATCCCCAACATTTCCAACGAACATCAGAATACATATATATATATATATATATATATATATATACATAATAGAAGGCGAAAATCATCTATGTAGCATAGTATCTACTGATCCACATAAGAAAATGTCAATATCCAATCATGTACTTGGATTGCATATCCCAGTACATCTTTGTTTGCCTCGAAATTTCAGCTCCCTCCTCAGCCGCCCTTTCCTTCCAGTACTCTTTGCAACTACTAAGTCGATTCGTGTTACATATGCTTACAATAAGAAAATGTAAAAGAGGACGATGCGAAGTGATGCAACACTACTTACTGTTTTTTCAAGAGTAGAGACAATTCTATCATGTGTACTGCATTACCATATACGCCTGCCTGTACCAAGGACCAAGATTTCTGAAATCAGACCACACTTCTTGCTTAAAATAACTACGAAAAGGAAAGAGAAGAAAAAAAAGGAAATGGAAAACAATTGAACGACAACGTATCCGATGAATATCATCTTAAGAATGTAAACATATCGATAGTTCAACGCGATTGCGTGCCAAATGTAAGAACATATATAAGTATATCCAAACTCCTACGAATAGGTATGAATGGCATTAGGATGTCTAACCTCCCTGCATACGGGGCACTTTGATCCCGCACGTGCTGCTTTTGGGCCTTCAAAGATCAATACAGAAGCCGCAGAGCAAGCACATGACTTGCAAAAAAGATGTCCGCAACCCAAGGCATATGGCTTGAAAACAAGTTCCTGGAAGGGATTAGAAATCAGATTAGTGAATCGCAGCGAAGGCGTAAAATGGCGGGGGCGGGGTGGTAATTTACCATTTACCAAGCAAATGGGGCACAAAAGATTGTACTCTAATTTGACCCTGTCTGGAAGCATCAATGTCATTTTGGGCTCTGTACTACTCAGATCACAAGAGAATGGGTTTAAGGGTTCATCATTCCTTCCACCGTTAGGTTCACTAAACATGGAGAAAGCCCCGAGTTCGATCAGCCAAGGTGATTGCAAAACCTCTATGTGTTCGGAAAGCATTTTAGATTTAAATTTCCTTCCGTTGGCCGAACGGTGTACCTAAGAAAATTCATTAGAAAATAAATTTAAGCAGTAGACAGGGGAGATCGTGCAGCAAAAAGGATTGATGATAGAACTTGTTACAGCTTACTTTATCATATTTCTTGAGGATTTTCCTAATAGCAAGAGCATTCATGATAACATACTCGATTAACATTCGACATTCTTGTTCCGTGGCTTGCTGGGGATTTTGAAAACATTGGCTCACAAAAGTAATGAACCTTTTAATTTTATGCTCATGAAGATTGAGAAGGTGCCTCACTCTTGAACTAAAACATCCAGCTATGTCCGAAGCCTCCTTCGCCAGTTCAGAGAAGAACTTCTGATCACACACTATGAGATGTCAAAAAAAAAAAAAGAAAACTATGTCATGAAGCATAATAACCACGCCAAGTATATATGATAAACACATATGCAGGTTCTCAATTTTCAAATCGGCACATGATCAATACTTGCTTCTATTTGTAGCACATTTGTGCAAATTATTTGGCAGCGTTCTATAACTCGGCCTAGCCGCCGCCTAGGCAGTGGTCTACCGCACTAAAAGAGGACATATGGGTGGCCTAGGCGGCAACAACAATTAATCTGCCCAGACACCGCCAAATCAGCCAAAGCGCTACTGTCCATTTTTTTTAAAGTTTTCAAATTTAGAAGCCCAAAAGAAAAGGCCCATTTGGCGAAGAAGTAAAGCTCAAGAAACAAATACTGGACATGGCTAAATCTATGCGCGGAGACAGAGAGCAGACAATGCCACGCCACAACAGACTTAGCGGCCGCGGTCGAAGAAACAACCTTACTCGAAGAACAATAAGTTACAGTGGCAAACACTCCATCTTCGACAGCATCTGTCACTCAACCTAAATCAATGATTCTAAGTCAAATGATATCGGATGGGAGTGTGAATGTTGATTGATCCTAAGAACCTGGACAAAGTTAAATGCAAAGTTGTGGGAACATGATGTCAAGGGGAGTGTATAGGATCTAAGAGCGTATAGAAATATCTTGGAAATATGTCTGGTTGTCAAAAAGCATCTCAAGAAGATCGTAACAAGTGCAAGCAGGCTATTTAGAAGAGAGGAATAGAAAGAAGAACAAAAGAATAGAAAAGGAAAATTATAGAGCAGAGGTGAATATATCTGTAGATGAGGAAGATCATGAAGTTGACGGGATTGATGGAATCAAGAAACCTCCTCTTCCACTTGGCCCCATGTATAATATGCTTATGTTGTTTCTCCAAAAAATGTAGGTTCAAATAGGAGTAAAGTGCTTCGCCAAAAAAAATATAAATGAGACTTTTTCCAAATAGTATGTTGAGAGATAGGCTTATGAAAAGGGAATCACATTCATGCTATTGATAATGATAACTTCAGGCAACTAATAGAGGCGGTAGGTCAATTTGGATCAGGTTTCAAGCCTCCAAGTCAGCTTCGGGAGCCACTTTTAAAGACTGAAGATGAAATAACAAAACAACTGTTGAAGAAACATGAAGAAGAATGGGCAAAGAGCGGGTGATCGATTATGACAGATGCATGGACTAATAGAAAAAGACAAAGCATATTAAATCTGTGTATTAATTGCAAGGAGGGTACTACATTTTTAGAGTCTAAGGAGTCTTCAAACGAGGCACATACAACTAGACTTATTTTTGAGTATGTTGACAAGTGTGTTGAACATGTAAGAGCTCAAAATGGTCATTCAGATTGTACCAACAAACAACATGGCTGCAGCTAAATTGATGAAAGAAAAGCAGTCTGGGATCTTTTGGAGTTCATGTGCAACTTACACGGTTAATCTCATGCTTGAAAGTACTGGCAAGTTTCCAAAATTTAAGAAGGTCGTCGATCAAGCCAAGTCTTTTACAATTTTTATTTATGCACACCATAAGACTTTATCATTGATGATAAGTTTTACGAAGAAAAGAGACAAAATCCAGTAAGGAGTTATTAGTTTGGCATCAAACTTCCATACACTGCAGAGTTTGATTGAGAAAAAATCTAGTTTAAGAGTCATATTTACAAGTGATTTGTGGGAGAATTGTAAATGTTCAAAGACATATAAAGGGAAATCAGGTTACTCTACTGTGATGAGCATGATTTTTTGGAATGGGGTGACACTTTGTTTGAAAATATTTGCCCCTTTGGTAAAAGTTCTTCAACTGGTTGATGGTGACAGAAAGCCATCCATGGGGTCTTTATATGGGGAAGCATTTTCAGGCTAAAAATAATATCAAGGTGGCCATGAACAATGTCGAATAAAATTATCAACCTATCATAGCAATTATCAAGTCAAAAATGAAGGACAGACTTGATATATCATTACATACTACGGCCTTTTTGTTAAATCCTTAATTCTACTACAAAGATGGTCCTATTGCTCTTTATGAGGAGGTTGCAACGGGAATTTTTGAATGCATTGAAGTTCTTCATGCCGACGACTTTAAACTACAAGATACAATTATTAATAAGGAATTTGCAAAATATAAACAGAAGATTGGGTTATTTGGTAAAGCATTGGCAGCAAAAACATGTGAAAAAAATTATGATACATTTGAATAGTGGAGTACCTATGGTACACACACCTAACTTGCTATGAATGGCATTGAGGATACTTTCCTCAACTACAAATTTATCTACTTGTGAAAGAAATTAAAGTGCATTTGAAGAGTAAGTTTAAACTACAAAGCAAATTATTGATTTTCAAATTATTGTTATAACTTCTTGTTATTAACTACAATATTTATTCTCTTTGCTTTGTAGATTCATACAAAAAAAGAAACAGATTGGATGCCAACTCGTTGAAATATCTCGTATGTGTCCAATTTAATGGTAGATTGTTGAACGAATAAAAATGAAAAAAGAAATGAATGTTGACGTTCTTTTTGCAAAAGATGCTTCAAGTGCAGAAAGTTGGAATGTGGATGGTGGAGAAGAAGATGAAGTTGTACCAGGTTTAGGCCTTACTTGGCAAATCATAGATGAAGCAAGTAGAGTAAATGAAAATCTACAACCCCGAAAAAGTTCTAGAGTGAGAGACTTGCACGAGGATGATTTTCAATCAGAAGATGATGAGGAAGAATACAATGATAATATTGAGTTTGTGTATGATGAAGAACAAGTTGTTAAAAAGATTAGGGAGAAGAAGAAGTGGAAGAAATTGTGGTTTTCTATTACTTGTGTAATTTTGAGTATAATATACCCTATTTACCTTGATACCGTGGAATCCGCATAACGACTCCTAATCCCCGCCTAGGCGGTCTAGACGCTAGGCGCTGGTCTAGCACCCGACTAGCGCCTAGTGGACTTTTTAGCGTTGTTATTTGGACATTATCTGGTGCCAAATCCAAATGTTGGGCAAAAATAACATGGTGCTTGTCCAACCGTACAAATCTCAAACAAAGCCTACTCAGATAACAAATACAAGCGAAACCATGTTAGTTGAAGAGTAGGTCTCTTGTGAGACAGTCTCACGGGTTTATATTAATGAAACGGCTTGACAAGTGTATTAATAATATTTTTAGTGTGACAAATAATAATTTCATGGGTTAGGTCAACGTGAAAAATTTTTTGAAATATAATAAGTTTTCTTGGGTCATATCTATAATTAAAAGTAATATTTTTAGCATAAAAACAGTGATTCTTTTCCATGATTCTATCAGTCCAACAAAAAATAACCATGAGACGGTTTCACACAAGAGTTTTATCTTAGTCGAATTCCGTTTATTCGACCGCGAACTCAACGGAGAGCATCAAAACTCATGTATTGACTGTGGAATGCTACATCTCTCTCTTGTCATGGCTCAGGAATCACTTTGCCTAATATACCGTGCACATGGATGACTCAAGTATCAAATTGGTGAAGCAAAAAGTTAGAATTACGAGTTTTTCTCAAGATTCTCCCTATAATCCTCCATTTTCGTGCGACGATAAAAATCATTGAACCAAAGACAAATCAACTTCTCCGATATCTTAATGCAACCAGCGATTTAGCTTCAAAAACAACGTTTTTTTTTCTGAGAATTCAGTCACCAAGAGTTTTAGCCTAAAATCCAAGAGGGGTGCCATACCAAATTGCTGTGTTGGGATATTTGTAAAACATCGACCTCACAAGAAAACACAATCATAATTATCTGAAAATATTACCAACAACCGAATCAAAAACAGATCACTCACGTGGGCAAGATTCGCATTTGCAACGCGGAGACGGAGCATCATCAACTTCTCCATTGTTGGCCTCCGAGGTGACCTTAAGATCCCTGCATCTCCTGCAATTTTTTAGCACTTTTTTGAGCCTTTTGTACTCGACGTGACAGCAATCGTCCAAAAACCTCTCCTGATGCGCCTGCAGATACTCCGTGAACGCCTCCCCAAATTTCATCGTGGTTGATTATTTCTTTTACTTATTAAATCACCAGATGATTTGAGAGGAAAGAAAAAAGAGATACGATTTGATTTCTTTCCTCTATATCTTTTCTTTCCATTCTGGATAAGTGGAAGTGGCGGAGATTGATACGGCGAGTAGGAGTGGAAAACGATCGCCCGGCTTTATCGGCGGCGACAAGGAATGAGACCTATCGAAGCTTGCATGCAATTATCTATTTTCCACGTACACGTGCTCCACGGTTACTTTTTTTATTTTGCCATGTTCCTGGATTCGTTTGGATTTCCAGTTCCAAGTCCAAATCCACTTAAAATATTTATATTGTTCGAACATCTTTCATTGGAAAATTATTTGAAGCTACATTTAATAGAACAAAAAGTATTTTTTTTTAAAACTTGATGTAATAGAATTCTCTCAGTCGAAGAGCTGCCACCATCTCGGGAGATCGGGTCGTTGGGATGGATGATGAGCAACGGGTGATCGATGCCTCCACGAGATCTACAACCACAAACAACAGGTCAAAGGACGTCGGAAGTGTGTCCAGCGAAACCCCTCGATTCTTAAGTCAAGCGGGGATGTCGAGAGGAAAAGAGAGCGTTTGTAAGCTGACAGCAGGTGAATATGTGAATAAATGTGCAAGGAAGCGTACCTGGGTACTTATAGAGGGGGTTACGTCGTGGCGGTGAGCGCCTTACCCCGCGTATGATATGCTGGGACTCTTTACCCGGCTTACGAGGCGTTAGGGCGCTTCTTGTAGCGAAGATCACACTAAGATTGATGGTTATTTCGGGCGAGATTGTCTCCATGATTCTCGATGATTTCAGAGCCTAGAGAGGCGTAGATTGGCTAGACTCTTGGAGGCATGGCCTTCTCCTCGGGTAATCCTCCCGAGCTCTCGGTGTAAGTCCTCGGGTAATCCTCCAGACCTCTTATTGTAGTTCGGAATTTGGAGCATGCTGCTCGGTCATTAGGTCCCGAGGTGGTATCCGTGGTATCAGGAATATCCCCCGCTGCGAGTCCTAGACTAAGGATTGAAGCGTAGGACCGTGTGTAACTGAGGTCGGAACCCGAGCTAGAATTTGTGTTTTTGAAGAAAACCATAATCCGCGTGATGACGTATCTTAACCGTTGATGTAACATCCATATACGGTCCGAATGAATCAGATCCCAATTATCGAGATGACGTTTGAGGTTCCCTAGATGATATGGGCCGTTGGCTGGGCGCGAGATCGGACGGTCGTGCCTCGTCTCGGGTTCTTACAAACAGACGACCTTTTTCACCTTACTTTTCACTTTCACTTTCTACCTTACTGAACTCTGCCAAAATTTCTCCTCACTTCCCGAGCTCTCAAGCTATCACCTTGATTCTCTACAGTCAAATTGTAAGTATTGTCCTCCAAAAATATCTTCCTCCAGTGATAGCGTAGTGAGGAGCGTAGCCGAGTCCATAGATACCGTTCCATTAAGTCCAGAGATCCGCAAGCCTATGCTACCTGACGAGTCCGAGTTGGCCTCCTCGGAGCGCCCATCGTATGAGGAAAAGGTTTCAACCTTAGGGTATCGGATATCCCCTCGATAAGGGATAAAGGGGGAATGTCCGACGATTTTGAGGTGACCATTCCCGGTCCCGAGGACCGAGCCCATTGTCCTCCCTCCGGCTGACACTCCTTCTATATCAACCAGCTAGACATGGGCCTTAGGTTTCCCATTCAAATGTTCATAGCGGCCCTCTACCAATACCTCAGGGTCAGCCCAAGCCAACTAGCTCCGAACTCCTATAGCTTCCTTCTCTCCCTAGGGGTCCTCTGCTTCTTTAAGGTTTCCCTCTCCACTTATGTCTTAATGCAGCTGCTCCAAGTAAAGAGGCTGGGGCCGGGCAAGTTTTACATCTTGCATATTGGAGACCTCGGGTTCATGGGGGGGAACCCGAGCTCACACAAAGGGTGGACTTGATATGATCGAAAAACCGGGGGTGGTGTTCGTGATCTCTGCCACAACTCACGTAGGATCTCACACAGCATTGACATCAATCCCGTAAGTTACGTGCATTTAAAAATAAGTGTAAAAAGAAACCAGCACGCAACTCAAACCGGATCGCGTTTATGTAGAACCAGCTCAGCGCTATGTTAGAGTAGATGCCCAACTAGCCAACTTGTGGCGTGTGGGTTTTATAGACTCTTGTACAAACAGTCTTTATATATGATATTCGCATTTACTTATATGGCGTTCTTTACTTTCATTATGTGTGTAATGATTTACAATTGCGTTGAGTAAAGACCTAGAATAAAGCGTATGTAGATGTGATAGTGGGTATGACGGCTATCATGAAACACATCTAATAGTCGTTGTGTATTCTGAACATGTTCCTAGTCGATTGGGCCGTAAAAATGAGGATAAGGCCGCCCGAGGCTCTGATACCACTGTTGGCATACGGTGGCGGATCCCGATCCCACTTCCCGGGGGCGCAGCGGAAATAAAAAATAGCCCCGGAAAGCGTTCAATACATCAATAACAATCTACAAACATACATAGGGTGTTCATAGATTTGTTATCTTGCTGGCGTCTAGGCGCCTGGCTCCAACCAGAAATCACAGGGAAAATCTGGCTCTTCTCGGTAGGCGGCGGTAGATCCTCCAATCAGGTCCACGACCGGATTCAATCTTCCTCCGTCAATCTGCACTAGAAGACTTGACGGATTTTATCACGGACTGAATCTCCTCAGCACGACGATCGGAGCAAGTCGGATCACGGGGCGGCGGCCGGCGGCGGCATGAGGCTTTGGAGGAGGGGGCGGCCGAACACTTAGGCCTAGGGTTTTAATTATGAGTCTAGTGATTAGCCCTAGAGTAACTCATACAATTATAAGTAATTCATGGGCTTGAACCGGCCCAATGGACTTGGGTCAAACCCAGGTTCATATGAACATTCGGTTCGTTTAATTCACTGTGGTTTCATCATAACTCTGATCGATGATCAGATCGGACCAATCGACTCAGTTTCCAAAACTGAATATTATGATGCGAAAAACAATTTATCAGATACCTAGTCCAAAATGACAGTTTTGCCCCTCAACAGTGGGAAATCGTAATTTGACCCCTGTTGACTTTTAGGAAGTCGCACTCCCTAAAATCCTCCTCCTATGCTCAACACATTGAGCTCAGTTTCCGTGCGAGAATCATGAATCCAGTACTTGTGTGACCCTCAATGGTTCAGGGATACAGATAGCCGTGGGCCCACAACCATTGCGGCTCCGAAATCACAATTACGGACTTGCCCATCGGATCATGGTAAAGCGCCTTGCAACATCGCCCCATGATCCCCTAGGTATCACTGATAGTGCCTGCAAGAACCAGTTGGTCGTGGTTAGCGTACAGTACGGTCCTTTCAACACATATATCCCGATCAGATCAACGACCATTGGTAAATCGAGAGTCGCTAGAGATCCGACAGCTATGCATACATCTTGTAGATCGAATAGTGACATCGCGAGTGTTACTA
>KV005848.1:4456-18043 GCA_001598015.1 Dorcoceras hygrometricum
TGAAGAGCAACCCTGTGATAACATTTGGTGAAGCCGTCCCCTTTCCAACATCGAAGGTTCTGTCTATTAAGACAGTGCATTCTTACATTGCCATGAACCACACCATCGATGCTCGTGGCCAATCTGATGAGCCAGGCATGGTGCCAGTGGCGATTGTGAAAAGGAAATCCAAATCAAGAAGACATCTGAAACCACAGGTGAGACACCAGTGGAAGTGATTACTGAAGTTGTGTCGAAGAAGCGACCAACGGTTGAAAGTGATGAGCCAGTGGTTCCGAAGAAGAGGAGAACGACGAAAAGCAAAGCATCCTCTTCTAAAGCCAGTTTGGATATAGTGAACGTTGCACAGGATGTTGTGCCCCTTCAAATTGTTGAACCAACCCCTGCTGCAACAGCTGAGAAATCTCCCTTGCCAAAGCGTAAATCAAAGAAGAGGAGATTGGTACTTTCAAAGGATTCTGATGATGAGAATGTGGAGGAGCAAGAATCTGTCAAGGATACTGTTGCGGTTGCTGTTGAGGAGTCAACTGTTGTTAAACATACTGATGAAGTGGATGTTATTATCGGGCAGGTTCTTGTGGAGACTTCTCAGATGGGAATAGATGAGGAAGAACAGTTGGAACAAACTTTTGATGAAACAAATGTTGAGGAAATATTCTTTGAGGATACAGCGGTTGACAAACCTGACAATTTTGAACAGTGGTTGGATGAGTCTTACGAAGATTTTGGTGCAACAGAGACTGTTGACAAAACTGAGGGCAGCAAGGAAGTTGCGGTTACAAAGACACCTGAGAAAGCTGTCGGTAGAAACCAAACAGACGAAGAGCTCATGTATATTGATGATCTACTAATGCAAATATCTGACAATATGATGCTTCCGTCAGTAACTGCCGCTGAAGTTACCGAAATCAGGCTTGGTTCTTCAATAGCGATAAATGAAGTGCAGGACAGTGACTGGTACTATGCCAGTCTCCCTCGAATCTCTATTCATGATAAAGGGAAGGAGCCCTAGAGGAAGTTGATATAGTCAAGGGAAATCCTGCCAGGGAGATGGTTGCATTGATTTGAGGAGACGTCGAATTTCTTGTACAGCTCAGATACCAGGTTATGAAAGACGTAGTTTAATTCTTTCATTCTTTTAGCCTGAATAAATTATCTGATCTTGAATCTTTGAGGGATTTGAAAGAAAAGGAAAAGCTGATGTTGGTTGGGCAGAAGCAAGTTCTCTTGAGACTGCTATCAGGAGAAGAGTGTACATACTTGCGAAATATAGAGAGATGCTTCTCAGGAAATTTTTGGATCTCACCGCAAATATTATACTCCTGGTCAACCCTGGACAGCAACGGCCTCCCAAATCATTGATCTTCTATCTGTTTCTCATTCTAATTCCCTAGAAGATCTCTTGGCACAGCAGAAGGAACATGGAATAATAATGGATCAACCAAGCTCCTCTCAACTTTTTAAAGATCTTGCTGACAATAGTGGTGCCGTTCTCGTCCAATTTTACTCTCTGGCCAAATCCACCTGTTGGGTAAGGCCAATGATCTTAGTCGATGGGATTTGGATGCCCCTACAGGGAAATGACTACTGGAGGAGCAGTTGCCGGTTATGCATTTTTGTAAATAGGAAAAGGCTGCCAGAAAGAATAATTGATGAAAATTTTGTTCCGCATGGTTGTTTCATTGAACCAGTTCAGTATTGGGGAACTGCCCCGTCGTTAATTCATTCTTGGGGATGGTATAGAGTGTGTACAGAGGTTATTCGCTACAGTATGTTTGGCTGCCTTCGTCCAGTTAGGGATGAAAATCTTTGCAGAGCGACTGTGGCTATCGGTTCCGTTGTAGATGTTCTTGAGAGACTTCCCACAAATTTTTGCAGTGTGGTTGAGCAGGGGCAAGCTAAAGATAATTTTGTTTGTTATTTCAGTGATTCGAATACACAGTCTGAATTAGGGAGCACTCCGGAGATAGATTTAGTTTCTTCCGATGGATCTACAGTATACCGCTCTCCCTCCCCTCAGTTTGATTCTTTCCAAGAGGTCGATTCTTCAGAGCCAAATGTACAGTTAGCGTCAGGTCCTACCATTTCTGTTTTTACTCAGGAGGAGCAGTCATATTTTGTTCAGAGTCCAGAATCCCCTCCTCCTTCATTTCAGCGACGAGACTCTTCTACTTCATTTACTGACTCTCCTATGCACTTTAACATTGATGATATCCCTCTGGATGACACCGCGGAAAATCAGTTCTCATTACCAGCTATTTCTTCCGCGTTCTCCGCATCTCTGGATGATCTCAGAACCTTTCTC
Source organism: Dorcoceras hygrometricum (assembly GCA_001598015.1). Classification (NCBI taxonomy): domain Eukaryota; kingdom Viridiplantae; phylum Streptophyta; class Magnoliopsida; order Lamiales; family Gesneriaceae; genus Dorcoceras; species Dorcoceras hygrometricum. The sequence goes on from KV005848.1 coordinate 6,762, forward strand.
TCACAGCGTATTGATGATTCTCAGAATGATATATTATCTAAGCTCAATACACTTGATAGAGGCCATCGTGACACTATGCGCCAACACCAGGAAACCCTCCGAAATTTGATTGACAATGCTCGCCAAGATAACCGAACTCAAGGTGATGTCCACATACTTCATTTAAATGAGTTTAAGAAAGGTGTTCTGGCTCACGGTGCTTCTGTCACTACTGATCTGATGGAGGTTCGGAAGGAGGTGAAAGCACTTGATGCTAAAGTCACTTATTTGGATGGGCAGGTTGCTGCTATAAGGAGTGAATTGTTTGATTTCCAAGCGAAAGTCGCGGAAAACTATTTGAACCTCTCCACCCAGCTTGGTGATCTCATCGATTATATAAGAGGCGGTGATGCCAAAAAGGGGGAAGGAAGTAGCAGCAGACCTCAGCCCCCTCCTGATGATCAAGGAAGTGGTAGTGGTGGCGGTGGTAGCGGTGGAAGAAAAACAGATATTGTGGACAAATTTTAGTGGTAGTATGAGTTGAGAAGATCGAGGCAGAGGCAGAAGCGGTGAAAGGCACAGTTCTGGTAACAGAAGTGGTCATTCGAACAGAAGGCGATATGACAGTGATGAGCGTATGGACCTTGCACCAAGTCTGATTCCCAGAAGGAGCGCTAAATTTTGGTGTACTGGAAAGGATTAGAATCTTGTGTACAAATCGTTTGTACTATTTTAAGTTAATGAAATTTCTTGATTTCAGCAGACCTTGCGCCTTTTCTTTTACCTTTGATCATCTATTAAATCTAAAGGCTGCTAAGTTTTGTCATCACCAAAAAGGGGGAAATTGTTAGGATAAAATTTATAGTTTTGGTGATAACAAAAATAAGAAAAGAATTGGACTTAACGATGAAATTCGAGTAATCTATCTCAAGGACATCAGAGGTGCTGACAACAGTTATAAATTTATATTTCCGAGATGTTATCGGGTTGTTCAAATTCGGGATTGGAACAGTTGAATTATCGGTTCAGTTATTCGGGTACTGTTGAAAGTACATTAAGAGTGATTGTATCTACCAACAGACTTCGTTATTGAATCAGTGATAGTTGCTGTCAACAGAAAGATTCGCACATTGGTAATCAGATACGTTGCAATCTGATCAATAGATAATTAATAGTTGCTGTCATCAGATACCGTAACAGTATCACTCATGGTTGCTGGCAAGTGGTCAGATATTTCAATGTATTCAGAAAGGACAATTATATATACTCTATCATCGATGGTTTATCTATTGTCTTCATGAGAGAAAGATCTACTCAATAGAAAGTATTCAGGCGCAAACAATGAATTGATTCAAATTCGATCAAATACTCAAATTGGAAAAGATCGATGGCCATAACAGAATCGTACAATTTCCTGGAATTGAGGACACAAGATCAGTACTATTTTGGGTAAATAGTACAACATACAGAGGACGTTATACGGTGATTGCACAAAATGGAAAACATCAATCTGGTTCTGACGATGTGCAATTTACCATTTGGTAGAGCAGGATATACGGTTACATATTATCAGAATTTGAAAAGAGATTTTATTTCCTTAGTCAAATCAAATGACCGTGAGCGAAGAGTATAAATAGCAGAAGTTTGAATTGAAGGACTTCTTCACTATTGTTACTTATCGTCACTCTGCCAATTTTACGTCTCCATCATTTTCTGAGCGCATTGCAATTTGAAGCTATTCTCAAAAAGCTCACAACTCGAAGAACTTTCAATCAAGAATTCACAGATTTACGTTCGAGTCATTCTCTGGTTCAATCCTTTGAATCGTGTTTCGTTGTTTAGAAACCAGATAATTTACAGTCTCATAGATTTGTATTTCACTGTCATAGTTTATTGAGTCTGTAACGAACTGGATTTGTGAAGCAGTTTGAAAAACATCATTACGTTACCTATTTTTAGCAGCTGCGTCTGCACTTTGTATTTGGTGTTGTTAGGAGTTCACCTGGAGCGAGGCTCGGTGATCGGGTGTTTGTAGAAGGCCTGCACGCATCAAATCTTGTAGTGAAACCTTCCTGAAAAGGAAGAAGGGGAGACGTAGGATATTTATATTCGAACTTCCAGAAACAAATTCTCTGTCCCTTAATTCGTTGCATTACGCATTATTTACTGTTTACACTGTTCACTGATTAATCGATTTCTTCCCGCACATTTTTTGTTAACCGAGAAATCAGCCTTTAAAACTAAGATACCTTAAGTCTGGTAACTCGGACTTAAGTTAAGCGGGTGCTTGTAAAATTATTTTTAAACGGTTTCGAAAATTAAAAATACTAAGGAGTTCATCAAACCCCCCCTTCTGAACTCCTAGGGTTGTTTTCGTGCCATATTAATCCTATCAGGCATGAAGTCATATATGAAGAGGCAACTGACACTCTCGACGACTGCTCACACTTCCATTATGAAGGGGAAACTGAAACTCTCGACAGCTGCTCACCCTTTCGTGTTGACCATCTGTTATCTACGCCATAAATATTTTAAAACTAAACATATCTTCCTTTAAACTCATATCTAGTTGAAATCAGATCTGAAAATCATCAAGGTTCGCTTCTTTTAAAACTCGTTTATTTTTAAAATTTTACTGAGCATCAGATTTGACTACTGGGGGCTATTACTGGGTGAAAAAAGATTCGGCTGACAGAGACAATATTCGGGTACAATCAGATCTTAGTAACGGAAACAGATTTGACTATAAGAGTGGTTTCGCTAACGTTAAAATAGATGTGGTCAAGGAACAACATCGTTAGCGTGAAGCAGACTTGACTAGGGTGTCGTTAGCATTGAAGCAGATTTGGCTATCGGAAATAATAATTCTTAGCGTGAAACAGATTTGACCTCATGGTTTATATCGCTAGCGAGAAAAATAGATGCAACTATAGAAAGTGTTTAAGGGAAAAACAGATTTGACATGGAAAAATTCAGATTTGACTATAGAATCCAGTCGCTAGCGTAGAAAACAGATTCGGTAGTGGAATTAGTGCTGCAGCATCACTAACGACATCCCAAGGTACCAGTTCCGCCTATCAAACCAGAACAAAATCCCGATTTGACCAGCATCGTCAATTTCTTGGAGTCAAGTCCAGACGCCGCCATTCACCAGTTAGTAATTAGCACGGGGCCTGACAGAAACAAATTTAACTATAAGAGTGGTTTCGCTAACGTTAAAACAGATGTGGTCAAGGAACAACATCGTTAGCGTGAAGCAGACTTGACTAGGGTGTCGTTAGCATCGAAGCAGATTTGGCTATCGGAAATAATAATGCTTAGAGTGAAACAGATTTGACCTCATGGTTTATATCGCTAGCGAGAAAAACAGATGCAACAATAGAAAGTGTTTAAGGGAAAAACAGATTTGACATGGAAAAATTCAGATTTGACTATAGAATCCAGTCGCTAGCGTAGAAAACAGATTTGGTAGTGGAATTAGTGCTGCAGCATCACTAACGACATCCAAAGGTACCAGTTCCGCCTATCAAACCAGAACAAAATCCCGATTTGACCAGCATCGTCAATTTCTTGGAGTCAAGTCCAGACGCCGCCATTCACCAGAAGGAAGAACTTCATACTCGTACCATAATCTAGAATCCGTAAGCTCAGTGGTTTTGAAATCAACAATATCTTCATTGAAACATGCTAGAGAGTTTAAAACAGAACATTCTGCGAACCTTAACTTTCATTTTTGTAAACAAGCATGAACATAAACATAGCTATATCTTAAACTTAAACAGGCAGGCAAACACAGAACTGAGGAAAAACAATATATGCTTTAATGGTGTAGCAATGAATCAGCTTTTATTTGTCTTAACACTGGAAACACGAAGAACAGCTGGTCCCTGCAGACGATCTCCTCAAGCACCAACGATGAGCTCCTTAGAGAATTTTGAGAGAACAAAAGAAATTTCTTTGACAAGTGAAAATGAACTCAAACTTCACGTAGAAAAATCATATAAGAGAGCATGATTGGCATTAGGTGAAAACACTCGAGTAGGCATGGGATATCCTACCAACTATTTGTCCTTTCAAAATAATTTGTTAAAAGCTCCCTGCTAGTGTTTAGATTTGTAAACTTGTCTTGAGATTTTGAAAAGAGATAAATTGCTAAATCCAAAGCATTTTTATTTTCGAAATTTGAAATCTGCTCGAGTTTGTGCTTGGGGTGAAATCTTCCCAGAACCTTCTGCTCCGTGTCTCAAATCTGAAATAAAGAAATCAGCTTTTTAAATAAATAACATGAACTTAAGCTGAATCTGAAAATAGAAATATCAACATGGCCCTTAAAAATAAAAAGGGTTAAAATTGTGGTCCTATGGATTTTGGGGCGTTACATGATGACCCTGTTGATTTCATGCCGACCGGTGGCGAGGACCTCTGAGCGCATGTTGCAGCAGTACCCCGTGACCACTATGATGTCTTTAATTTGTTATGATACGCTTTTCCGATATTGATTTTTAGCATGTCATGTTCAGTACTTTTACTCAGTCTGGTTTTTAAACAGTGTGAATGATTTTACGATTTAAAATATTTATTTACTTATGTTTCAAGTATTGTTGAGAAACTGATTTAAAAGGGAACGAGCCATACCTATTAGTTAGTTATTTATTCCGCATATGAAAAAAATTCTAGAGTCTGGTTTGTTTCAATTTTCAACACGTATTTGATCCGTTTCTTGTGATGAATCGGTCATGGACGGTTCGAGGGGCTAAGTTTCGAGTCTAAATGGTCAAGTGGTGGTCCATGGATGAGGGGAAGGCGGCTCGACCGACTGGTCGAGCCAAGGTTGAGGCGTGTGACCGCATGGTGCCTGCGGCGCTCGGGCGATGTTCTTGCCGCTCGTCCACGCTTGTGAGACCATGGAATGGACCGTGGCTGGTTCGATAGGGATCGGCTGGATCTGGGGGTGTTCCGGTCGACGGGGCTCCATCCATGGGCGGCCGGAGCATGTTGAACGATGGGTTTTGTGTCACGGTGGTTGGTAGACGCGACGCTAGGGTTTGCATGGGTGTGGCCGGTTTGGTTGGGCCGGCTGGGTTGGTTCAACGGGACCGGATCGGGTCATAGAGGGTCGGGTCAAATACTTTAAGTTGGACTCGAGTTATTTTATTTCTTGATCGGGTATTTTTATTTTAAAGTTTAAAGTGTAATTTTTAGTGTATTTGACCGAATATTTTAAAGTCAAAATACTTTTTATTACGGGCCTAATATGTGAGGAATCAGACTTTTAGTTTGTGATTAATCGAATTGATTTGGGATTTATCGCATGAATTTTGAAGGTTTTGCGCATGAAATCTGATTCCCCATTGTAATTCAGACGTTGCGCTATTGCTTAGACACCAGTCGTAGCGAATTTAGGAAGTCAACGTGGGTCAACATTACTGTAGCTCTCGTCTGGTAGTTTTTGAATCAGTAGAGATGATGTAGGCATGACGTGTTGTTATCTGCTGGCAGTAGTGGCGTTTGAAGATTGTTACTGCTGGCAGCAGGCGCGCTTTTGCGAGAATCATCGAGGGAACGACACGTGTTGGTCAACATTTTTGAGTGTTGACTACTAGTTTCAGCAGTTGCGTTAGAATGAGCGACCAGTCGATGGTTTTAGGAACCAGTTGCGAGAGATTTTTGTGAGAAAAGCCTTGGATTGTAATTCAGACGTTGCGCTATTGCTTAGACACTAGTCGTAGCGAATTTAGGAAGTCAACGTGGGTCAACATTAATGTAGCTCTCGTCTGGTAGTTTTTGAATCAGTAGAGATGATGTAGGCATGACGTGTTGTTATCTGCTGGCAGCAGGCGCGCTTATGCGAGAATCATCGAGGGAACGACACGTGTTGGTCAACATTTTTGAGTGTTGACTACTAGTTTCAGCAGTTGCGTTAGAATGAGCGACCAGTCGATGGTTTGAGGAACCAGTTGCGAGAGATTTGTTGTGAGAAATGCGTTGCGACTGGAGGACCAGCTGTTGGCAGCAATCCTTATGTAATCATTACGACGTCGCTTGGATTAGTTGACGCGTCGTCGTTTTGGCTTGTTTTGCATAACCAGTCGACTGATGGGTTTTTGTAGAGATCTGTTACCAGATTTTGGTTGCTTCACAAGAGATATATGTTGTCAGCTGGTGAAGCTTGCGACGTCGTTTGAGTTAGTTGGAACGGTGTCGCTTTGATGTTCTTTTGAGAATGCAACAACTGGTTGTTGCGACTGGTTTTGTTGAGAGCAAAAGTTGGTTACTGTTATAAGATTTCTACTGTAGCATTTCTCAACGACTGAATTAGAGGAGCAGCAGCTGGTGGATTTAGAGATATATATATAGAAGTGTTGATTTACACTTAGAATTATTTCGAACCTGATATTTCTTATATCCTTTCCCAAACCCTCGATTAGCTACTGTTCATCGTGACCTATTTCCGTCGATTGCCGCCGTTATCCGCCGATGATTTGAGTGATTTTGGTGGTGCTGGATTCGTTGTGAGTTGCTCTTTCGATTGCTACCCATTTGAAGCCCTGAATTAGAATTGGAGTGGAAGCGTGTAGCTACTGGTGTTTGAAGCTTTTTGGAGAAGTCTGTTTCGTGTGTTCTCCTGCTGGTTTAAGCTTCGGGGTGAGCATTTCTCGTTGAATTGAGCTTTGTCAAGTAGATAATACCTGCGCAGAATTGTTTAGAACTTGAGTATAGTTCTGGCCGTAGGTATTAGAGTGTTCAGGTTCTGATTTATGCTTGAGTTAAGCTGATTTTTGAGGCTTTGAAACAGATTCCAGCTTCCAGGAAGTCCTGTCGTGCATTTGAGGAATCTGTGAGGTATAATTTTGAGGATTGAGGTACGAATTGAGCCGATTTAGCAGCTTAGAGAATGAACATGACTATGATTGATGTTGTGAACCTGCTGATGTGATTATATGATTTTACGTGTTACAGATTGTTGAATTGGTTGAATTGTACATTCTGTTTCACGTATGAATTAATTTATGCATTGTGCATTGATGATTGATTGGCATACATTCATACATATTGAGCCTGACAGATTGATTGATGACCCGAGATTAGAGCCACGTTGTGACTGGCCGACCGAGTTGTTGTGCCCAAAACGTCCAACGCTATCATCGGAGTGGTGATGACCGGTTTCGAGTGTCTACCACCGAGCTGTGATGGGTTGATGGACCCTGAAGATCACGGACCGATGATTTCCACCGGCTGACTTGCTGTGCGTGGTATAGAGGCTCGATTGATATGATTTCCAGTTGACTTGCTGATCTAGCTATCCGATCTTTGATAGCCCTCATGCATTTCATAGCATTGATTATAGCATGTTGCATGATTAGCTGTTTTGATAACTCTTCGTACTGAGGCTTGACCTCGTATTTGTTTTCCTGCTTTTGTGTTGTTTGGGTCTGCGTTACCCATTTGCAGGATCTTCAGGTAACCAAGCTGGACAGAGTGGAGGTTCAGCTGGTCGATCCCCATTCCCTTGAGTCCCAGTTATATATTTATGTATTGAATCGGGGATGCCCCGTGTCGCTATGTATTGGGGATATGTATTTGATTTGAAAATTATTGTTGTTATCTGATTTGTATGAGTTTGAGTCAACTCATATTTTGATTATGAATATTTTGAATGTATGATTTTAAGTTCAGTCCTAAATTATTTCGAAAATTTTTAAGCCCAATTTTTACGCTTCCGTGATTATGTGCTTAATTGTGCTATTATCTTGAGTAATTAGCACGGGGTCTGACAGTTTCCCCCATCTAGAACATGTAATCTTATCCCCTTGAAATGATAATCTCCTTGGTTCCAATCTCAAACTTTGACTTCTTTTTAGGATTGGTTTGTATTGGATCTGGATATCTGTTTCCTATGCTACTGGAAACTATTCTTTCTGGATAAATAGCTTGATCTACTTTTCAAATATCTCTGGTATTTCAATAAACTCATTTCTAGTATACAATTATGAATGATATGTATTAGAAAGATCATATTAAACTTGATAAGGAATAGAATATGGTCTATTACCTTCTTTCATCAATCTCTTTCTTTGAAGTTTTGATGTAACGTCAAAGTTTGACTGAAATCTTGATATGATAAATTGTAGGCGGTTCTCAGAAATTACTCCTACAATTTTCCCAACACATAGATTTTCTGAGATAGTACCTAATACTGAATGGTGTAAACTTCCCATCCCTTTATAGCATATGGCGATATCAATGGGTAAATCAATTCCTTCCCTGAAGACAATGCACAGCGCTGGTCGAGGGGTACTTCCCGTATCCTTCATGATAGTGGGGCTATGATCACTTGTGAGAGCTTCTGCGAGGCCTTTCGACAGGAGTATACCCCGGAGTCCTTCTATAACAGCCGGGAGCGGGAGTTCGATAATCTGAGGCAGGGCAGCATGCGAGTGGCTGAGTATGCCCGACAGTTTTTTGCGCTTTTGGTCTATGTGCCACACGTTGCAAACCAAGAGTGGACGAAGAGGAACAAGTTTTTGAAAGGCTGGAGGCCTGATTTGTACCGGATGGTTTTGTGTGGTTCGCCTGCGACCTATATTGATGCGGTGAACCGATAAGTTGATATTGAGGAGAATTTGATGGAGGTTGAGGCTTCGATTCAATCGACTACTGGACGCACCTATCATCCAGTTCAGGATGCGTCGCAATCTTTCTATTCTCCTCACGGGTCGCAGCAGCAGCAGCAGAAGTCGAACCGCCAGAGATTTTGACCTCGAGGGAAACAGTTCAAGATGAAGGCGGATTCGAGTTCCTCTGGTTCTGTGAGTTCTGGTTCTGACAGTGGTTCTGGCAGCGGTTATAGTGGCATGTCGTGTGGACAGTGCGGAGGAAGGCATCCGACATCACAGTGTCGTGGAGTTCAGGGGTCCTGCCGTAACTGTGGACAGCCAGGACACTTCCTTAGAGTGTGTCCTCTGTTGAGGGGTCAGTATTTGATTCCTCCGCAGCAGGGATCAGCTGGTGATTCATCTCAGAGACCGCAGTTTCCTGATTCTACCCAGCGATCTGGATTCCAACCCCGTGAGCCTTCTAGATTTGGAGCACCTACGAGACCTCCATTTCAGATTCTGCAGCAGGCTCAGGCGAATGCGTTGACTAGAGAGCAGGCTGAGGAGGCACCTGGCATGATGATTGCAGGTACATGCTCTGTTTTCTATTATCCTGCGAGAGTTTTATTTGACACTGGTGCATCACACTCTTTCATTTCTGAGTTGTTTGTTTGTGAGAATGGGTTGAGTTCTTCCCCATTGTGTGATGTTGTTTCCGTGTCTACCCCTGCTAGTGTAAATCTGTGGTCCCATGAAGTGGTGTTGGATTATATGCTTCGATTCGATGAGCATGTTTTGGTTTCCAATCTGATTGTTTTGGGAATGAGAGATTTTGATTCTATCTTGGGAATGGATGTGTTATCTAGCTATAAAGCTACTGTTGATTGTTTTCATGGTGTGGTGAGATTTCGCCCTCACTTGGGTGAGAAGTGGGAGTACTACGGTGCTGATTCATGCTCGATGATTCCACTGGTGTCCGCCATGGAGATGTTTAGCCTGCTATCGTTGGATAACGCGGGTTTTGTGATTTACGCGCTGGATGTTTCCCAAGAGCAGCGATTGGAGTTGAGCGATATTCCGATCGTACGAGAGTTTCCCGACGTGTTTCCAGATGAGATTCCTGGATTCCCTCCAAGACGTGAGATTGATTTCAGCATAGAGTTGGTGCCCGGTACTGCCCCGATTTCTAGAGCTCCTTACCCGTTGGCGCCAGCAGAGTTGAAAGAGTTGAAGAACCAGTTGAGAGATCTCTTGGAGAAAGGCTTCGTCAGACCGAGTATGCCGCCTTGGGGAGATCCGATTCTTTTTGTGAAGAAAAAGGATGGGTCTATGAGGATGTGCGTGGATTTCCGACAATTGAACAAAGCGACGGTGAAGAACAAGTATCCTTTGCCGAGGATTGATAACTTGTTCGATCAGTTGCAGGGATCGGTCGTTTACTCAAAGATTGATTTGCGCTCTGGTTATCACCAGTTGTGGATTAGAGACGCTGACGTTGCGAAGACAGCTTTCCGGACTCGATATGGGCATTATGAGTTTCTGGTCATGCCGTTTAGGTTGACTAATGCCCCAGCTGTGTTCATGGATTTGATGAATCGCGTCTTCAGCGAGTACATCGATCGGTTTGTGATCGTCTTCATAGATGACATCCTGGTGTACTCGAGGAGTTTGAGAGAGCATAAGAAGCATTTGAGACTGGTGTTGCAGAGATTGAGAGACTCGCAATTGTACGCCAAGTTCAGCAAGTGTGAATTTTGGCTAGATCAAATTATCTTTTTGGGTCACGTGATTTTGGCGCAAGGGATTTCGGTGGATCCGAGTAAGGTCGAAGCAGTTCTTAACTTGGAGAGACCTAGGAACGTTTCAGAGATCCGCAGTTTCTTGGGAATGACTGGCTATTACAGGCGTTTTATAGAGAATTTTTCTTCGATAGCCAGGCCTTTGACTCAGTTGACTCAGAAGGATAAGAGATTTTTTTGGACTGACGAGTGCGAGTACAGTTTTCAGACGTTGAAGGAGAAGTTGACTACTGGTCCTATTTTGGCTCTACCGTCTTGTTCCGGAGGATTTGTGGTGTGCTCCGATGCTTCTCTCAATGGTTTAGGATGTGTGCTGATGCAGAAGGGGTACGTGATAGCCTAGGCGTCTCGACAGTTGATGCCTCACGAGACGAGGTACCCTATTCATGATTTGGAGTTGGCTGCGATAGTGTTTTCCTTGAAGATTTGGCGACATTATCTGTATGGTGAAGAATTTGTGGTGTACACCGACCACAAGAGTCTGAAATATATCTTCACGCAGTCAGATTTGAATATGAGGCAGCAACGATGGATGGAATTGCTCAAGGACTTTAACTGTGAGATTCAGTATCAGCCTGGGCGGATGAACTTAGTAGCATATGCTTTGAGTAGGAAGACCCAGCCTGCGATGCTTTCGTCTTTTAGTGTCTCTAAAGTCTATGAGCAGTTGAGTACTTCTGGATGACGTTTCCAGCCGGGTGATCAGTACTTTATGGTTTCTTCGATTCAAGTAGAACCGCAGATTGTGAGTGACATCAGAGAGGCGTAGAGGACTGATCCATATGTTCATGAGTTGAAGATTAAAGCCCGAAGTGGTCAGTCTGATGATTTCTCTGTTTCTTCGGATGGATGTCTGAGATTTCGAGGAAGATTGGTGGTTCCGAACTTGATCGATTTGAAAGAGGCC
>KV005849.1:0-14663 GCA_001598015.1 Dorcoceras hygrometricum
TTCCTTCTTAAAGTCCTCGGGTTCCATCATTTTAAACTCTTGCTTCCACTTTTAAAATTTTACTGAGTATCGAATTCAGCTTTTGGAAACATAATCATTGAGATGAAACAAGTCGCAAGAGAAACCAGTCGCAATGAATAGGAACCAGTCGCAGGAGAAACCAGACGTAAGATAGGAACCAGCTGAAGTGAATAGTAACTATCTGTTGACAACTACAACTTAAGGAAACGACGTCGTTAGTTTGAACCAGTCGTAACAATAATCGCTAACAATGAGGCTTGGGAATAAGTGTAAAACGATGTCGTTGCTTTAAGAAGCTGACGTAAGAAAGTCTGATAATAAAATAAACAGACGTAAGAATTTCTGTATCAGACATGACTATGAATAAATGAAACGATGTCGTTAGCGCATCAACCATACGCAAGGAAAAACGCTAACATACATGAAACCAGACGCAAGGATTTTCGCTAAATAACCAGACGCAAGGAATAATACCAGTCACAATGAATAGTCAACTGCTGGAATATACAATGGAATGCAACTGCTGGAATGAACAGTGCAACTACTGATTTTACGAAAACAACTCAACTGCTGAAATTTGACTTTGATATTTGTAAAATCAAAACAACAACTATGCTATCAGCCGTTGCCTATCAAACCAGACTTTATACTGATTCAACTAGCATCTACCGATTACACAGCTATCAAATTCTGATATTACAACTACTGAAAGAAAGAACATTCATAAACATTCTTGGATTAAACTCGAATCCTCAGTACTTTTAAAACATCATAAACTTTATGGAAAACATTTGGAAGCATCAAAACATCATTTCGAACCCTTCTTTCTTTCCTTTTCATGTATAAATCATTTTAAAATAAACTTTAAACATGCTGTAACATATAGGCAAGAATACTCAGAAAACATCAATATATGCTTTAAATGGTGAGTCAAGAATCAGCTTTTACTTGTCTTAAACGAAGCTTTGCAACAGCAACCGATTCCTGCAGAAATGTTCTCCTTAAGCAACACACGAACTTTTATGGAGAATATTTTGAAGAACACTAAAGATTTTCTTTGCAATTGATAAAGATCTTGCTTTCAAAACAGGTTTTTATATGAAAGGGATTAGTGGCATGCTACTTGTGAAATTAAGCATGACACACTTATAAAATTTAGTAAAATTACCTTCCTCTCATTTTAATTTGTAAAACACCAAACCTTTTTCAAAAGAAATCATTTGTCCTTCTTAAAGATATTTTCAATCCATTTAAAAACTGCTCGTGCATCACCCTTGGAGTCATCCACTGAAACCAGCTGCGTCACATCTATTTTCCTGAAATCATTGAAATCAGACGATGCATAATATTTCAACATGCCATTTTAAATCTATAAAATGAACAAAATGCATAATGTGGTCCTATGGATTTTTGGGGCGTTACAGGTTTACTCCAAACTCACGAACCGGTCCGGTCCAAATAGTACCATTGACCAACGCTTGACTTCTTATCGCTAACCAAATTTGTCCCTATCTCAATACCAGATCTGACTGGCAGCCTGAAACGACATCGTTTCGCTTCCCGCCCGCGGTAACTCACTCAAACCAGCGAGGGATAGATCTGAACACCCAGACCTCACTCAAATCTGAAAAATCCAAAATTCAGATTTCGACATAAAATTCGTGAAGCGTTACTTCCAGTGAAACTCGATAGCTACCAGCACTCAAATCTGATCTATACCAAATCTAAAAACACAAAAATCATCAACGAATTAACCAATTCTCTCAAGCATGAAAATACCTGAAAAGAAGAAACCAAAAAATACTGATCCTCTGGCTGAAAATACCATCCAGAAGTCCCCAAATCTTCATGGACTTTGGATATTAACGTTAACAACACAGGTTGAGCTTTCCTATTCAAAGCATCGGCAAATAAATTCACCCGCCTAGGCTGATACTGAATCTCACAGTCAAAATCTTTCAGCACTCCATCCAACGACGTTGCATCATATTCAAATCAGAGTGGGTGAAGATGTACTTCAAACTCTTGTGGTCCGTGTACACCACAAATTTCTCACCATACAAATAATGAAGCCAAATCTTCAAGGCAAAGACAATCGCAGCCAACTCCAGATCATGAACGGGGTATCTCGTCTCATGAGGTTTCAGCTGTCGAGACTCATAAGCTATCACTCGCCCGTTCTGCATCAACATGCATCCCAAACCACTCAGAGAAGCATCAGAGCACACTACATAACCTCCAGAACCCGATGGCAAAGCCAACACAGGAGCAGTAGTCAACTTCTCCTTAAGCAACTGAAAACTAGACTCACACTCTTCAGTCCAAACAAACTTTCTATCTTTCTGGGTCAACTGAGTCATCGGCCTGGCTATCAAAGAGAACTTCTCAATAAAACGTCTATAGTAGCCAGCCAATCCTAAGAAACTACGGATCTCGAAAACATTCCTAGGTCGCTCCCAGTTAAGAACTGCTTCGACCTTGCTCGGATCTAAGAAAATACCTTGCGCTGAAATGACATGACCCAAAAAGACAACTCTATCCAACCAAAATTCACATTTGCTGAACTTAGCATACAGTTGTGAGTCTCTCAGTTTCTGCAACACCAGTCTCAAGTGCTCTTTATGCTCGCTGTAGCTCCTCGAATACACCAGGATGTCATCTATGAAGAAAATCACAAAATGATCAATATACTCACTAAAGACGCGATTCTTCAAATCCATGAAGACAGCAGGAGCGTTAGTCAACCCAAACGGCATCACTAGAAATTCATAATGCCCATATCTCGTCCTAAAAGCCGTCTTCGCCACATCAGCGTCTCTAATACGCAACTGATGATAACCAGATCGCAGATCAATCTTAGAGTACACTGTCAATCCCTGCAACTGGTCGAACAAGTCATCAATCCTCGGCAAAGGATACTTGTTCTTAATTGTCACTTTATTCTGATTTGAATATGAGGAAACGTGGATTGTTGCACGTTATTCAAATCATCACGTGTGGCTGAGATCCGTAGTCTTATTCTTAATCTCAGATCTCACTCAAATCTGAAAAATCCAAAATTCAGATTTCGACATAAAATTCGCCAAGCGTTACTTACAGTCAAACTCGATAGCTACCAGCACTCAAATCTGATCTATACCAAATCTAAAAACACGAAAATCATCAACGAATTAACCAATTCTCTCAAGCATGAAAATGCGATGACCAACATCTCATTGGTTAATCCCATTCAGATCTGAGCATTACGCTAATCACCAAAATACATATTTCTAGTCCTCACATAAGGCCTACTTAAAAACCAACTTCCTAAGACAAAGCAACGCCCCTCAATGAGTCTAGCCAGTACAAGCCATATTTAAGCCGGCCTATGAAGAACTCTCTTAGACCATGTTTTGTCACATTTTCTCATAATTATCAATAAACTAAGTTCCTTCAATTTAATCATGAAACTTTTAATATTGATATAAATTTTAAATCAAATTTAAAATGAGGGATTTTAATTTTGAAATTTGGTCTCAATAATTTTAGATCAAATTTAAAAGTTACAGATTCAAGAGATATATATCACATATATAATTGGGATGATCGATAAGCGAGAGCTATGCGATCCGTGGTTGCCAAGCACGGATCTAAGTCCAATCCTAGGTGATATGCAGTATGCAAATGCAATCCTATTACATAAGATTCCAGTTTTGTATGTCTTCGATCTTCAATATCTTTGATCATCATCTCCACCATCTTCAAAATTATCCTCCCACTAAGTCTAATATTTATATTTAAATATCCATGACAAATAGGGATACATTTTAAAGGGTGAGAACGAATCATAAACCAGACCCACTTTGATATGATTTCAACAATATTAAAACCAAGAAATATAAAACCTAGCATACACCTACCACATTGGGCATGACTCTCGATCATCCCAAACGACATTATTTATTCAATTAATCCAATTAACTGACATAAAATAATCAAATCAAATTTGATTTTGTCCAACAAAATCATATTTTAAATATAAAATCATATTTTACAAATAAAATCAAATTTTGTTATTTTAATTGCATCAAATAAATTTGTACTTAAAACAATTTTAGGTCCAATATCTCAAAACTTTTCAAAAATAATTTTGGTCTAACCAAAAAGACCGATAGCAAGTAATCAGCCCAAAAAACCTGTCGGGACGCCCGAGACAGGCCCGAAAAAACCCTAGGAATCAAATTCCGGTGCCGAACATGTGCAGCACGCGTGTTGCACGATGCGTGCACGAGGGGCGGCCTGCTGCACGTACCGTGCGCACAGGTGGGCCGGCCAGAATACGCTAGCCCTTACGCGACGTGCGCACAGGGGAGGCCGGCATGTGTGCATAGGGGAGGCGATACGCTTGCGCAATGGTTGCCGACACCTGCGCGCACAATGTGTGCCCGTCCGCGTGCACCATCCGCCCGGGATGCACGGGACATTCCCGCAACGTACACGTGATGGTTGCCAATATATGCGCGCGGCGGTGGGCGGCCGCTTGCGGTCGGAATTTTTTTTTTTAAAATGAGATTTTTGATGCAATTCAGGCAGAATGGTGTATTGACAGATCCGAGCCAAAGCTCTGATGCCACTGTTGGTGTAGCAGTGGATCCGGATCCCGCTCCCGGGGTGCAGCGGAAGAATTTGCAATTTTGAATCCTGGGAACGATCAATACACTAAATTATAATCTTAACATTCAAAGGATGTTTAGAAGGTTATCTTGCTGTCATCTAGGCGCTTGGCTCCGACCAGTTCCACGAGGGAATTGGCACTTCAACGGTTGAACGACTCCGGCCTTCTAATCAGGTCCACGACCGGAATATCAATTCCTTTGTTGGTTTGCACTAGAAAACCAACGAAAGTTTCACGAACGGAATCTCCTCTTCGAGATGGTCGGAAGAACTTCCGACAGCGATGACGGGCAGCGGCGGCGCGAAGGTGGCTAAGGGAAGGGAGGAAGAGAAGAAGAAAAATATAACTAGAGGGGAGAGTACTCAATCCAACGTGGAGAGTTTTCAACCCAACTTTTGGTGCGAACAAAATGAATACATGGGCCTGGGTCGGGCCAAGGCCTAGTGAACATTGGTTTCAAGTCCATCGTTGTGGCTTCATCATAATCCCGATCGACGATCAGATCGGATCGATCTCCACAATTTACAAAACTGAACATTATGATGTGAAAAAAAATTTTCAGACCACCTAATCCAAAATAACAGTTAGGCGCCTATCACCTTTAAGGATAGTCATATTAGCCCAAGCCAATTTAAGGATATCACATTTCCACCCCCAGTTAATTTTAGGAAGTCACACTTCCATCCTTCCTCCTACTATACTCAACAAATTGAGCTTAATTTCTGTACGAAAATTGAGAAACCAGTACTTGTGTGACCCTTAATGGTTAAGGGATACAACTAGCCGTGGGCTCACAACATTTGTGACTCCGAAAACACATTTTCGGACTTACCCATTGGATCATGGTGAAGCGTCTAGCAACATCGCCCCATGATCCCCTAGGTATCACTGATAGTGCCTGCAAGAACCAGTCAGTCATGGTTAACATACAGTACGGTCCTTTCAACTCAAATATCCCGATCAGATCAACGATCATTGGTAAATCGAGAGTAGCTAGAGATCTGATAGCCATGCATACATCTTGGAGATCAAATAGTGACATCGTTTATTTTACTAGGTAAACCCATTTACCTAAAACACATTTAATACTCTGGCCAGAGATTTGTCACACTATTATATCCTCAGATAGCATGGGATATCCATGCACAAGGGCGAGCGGTGAATCATCGACAACGAAGCATCGACTCCTACATGCATCGGGACCTCACCTAATCCCGTCACCTGATGCCCCAACTGAGTCGGTAAACGGGTCCAAGGGAGGCACCTATCATGTAGAGTCTCAATGACGTTTCGAGTAATAAGGACTAATCTATACAACCAAGACCTCGAACTTAATCCACTCGACAAATGATAACCACTTGGAAAGTCCGAGCGAGGGTAGTTCAATAGATAACCAGGTCACTATCCATCTGCATGCTCAGAACATCACTATGTTCCCTACCAATGAAACGTGGTACTTTGCATCGCAGATGCTAGTATCAAGCTCGGGCGGCCCTTATCCTCTTTTGGACGGCCCAAGAGACTACGAACTAGTTTAGAATATACACTGACTACTAGATGTGTTTCATGATAGCCATCAAATCCACTATCACATCTAACATACACTATAGTGTATTCAAGGTCTTTATCCAAAAATTGTAATTATAATAATGAAGATAAATAATGCCATAAAAGAATGCGAATTTCATAAATAAAGATCGTTATACATAGAGTCAACAAGAACACACACGCCACAAGTTGGCCAGTTGGACACCTACTCTAACACATGAGTCGTAGTCACCATACTTCTTTACGTATTGGTCACAGTTAACTCGCATTACTCAAACTAATTTTCTTTCTTTCTTTTAAAACATCAACATCACGTATCATGCCATTAATATCATAAAAATTCATCATTTTCATTTTTATAAACTTGCTGTCCGTAACCATGTTTTCAATGTATTGGAAAATATAGGAAATTTTAGCTTTCATTGCATTGGAAAATATAGGAAATTTTATCGAAGATAAATCGGAGTCGTTTTAGGATTCTTAACGGGATACTCGAACACCGGATGGTCTCAACGAGTCACCGGACAATCATTAAACTCCTCACAATCAACCAAAGCCTAGAAAATATATTTTTACACATCATAAACATGTTTACAAGCCATTATATGCTGTTCTGACATGTTCGGGATGCTGCCATGACCTCTAAACCTTTTGTGCTACTAGTTGCCTTATATTGACTCCTAAGCGCATCCTTTCGACCTTACCTATTAAAAATTGACCAGAAACCCCATTTCATGATGTTCCTACATGTATTAGGGACTCTACAACACATCCATAACCTTCTGGAACAACCCACATGACACCACAAAACTCAAACGCACCAACCT
Organism: Dorcoceras hygrometricum; assembly: GCA_001598015.1. Taxonomy (NCBI): domain Eukaryota; kingdom Viridiplantae; phylum Streptophyta; class Magnoliopsida; order Lamiales; family Gesneriaceae; genus Dorcoceras; species Dorcoceras hygrometricum. The sequence continues at coordinate 7,051 of KV005849.1, forward strand.
TCCTTCACCGCTCTCGGCCCATCTCCTACGCGTACCAACTTCTACTTCCTGTCTCCTGATGCTACCTAGGTTCGAGCTAGACTAGATCAATCACCTTATGGACCCCACTAGGCTTCATATCAGAGCCATCAAGCCATCCCCTTTGAGCCAAGGTCGCAATTCTTGAGGCAGGAGCCTCTACATTGCACAATCGTTGCATGCCTCCCTTCGTAGCACTTGCACCGCTTCTCCCTTTCGACCAGCATCCTAACCCCTATTAGAAAATCTCTAAACCACTACTAGGTTGCCCTCTTGATGTGTCCTAACCCCATCCTTGGTCCATACTTGAACAGAAATTGTTCTACCAAGGATAAGCAATGGATGCCACTCCCTGCACACACGCCGCGCAGATTCTGCACTCCTGGCCATTCCCTCTTGTTCTGCACGTCCAGCATGCTATCCTATGGTAAAAAGACTCCTAAACTCACCAAAACATCACCCTTTAATTCCCATAAAATCGCAAATCTCAAGAAACACATTTAATTCTCATAAATAAAATCTTGGATAATATTTTAAAGTCTCAGCTATATTTTAAATCATTCAAAACATTTATCTCTTGCATGTGGTTTATGTGATTGGATCCGGAACTCTATAGTCCTCCCTTTACATTAAATTTCATCCTTGAATTACAACTTACCAAAAAACTCCGTATAACGCTCCTCATATCGGTTTCAGTCTCCCAAGTAGCTTCCTCCTCCGAGTGATTCAACCATTTGACCTTGACCATCTTAATCACATTATTCCACAGATTTCTTTCTTGTCTACCTAGAATGCGGTCGAGCCTCTCCTCCTAAGACATGTTTGGTGTAAGCTGCAATGTCTCAAGACTCAGCAAGCGTGAATGGTTTCAAAATGTAATTTCTGAGCATAGACACGTGGAATACCGTTAGGATCGTAAAACAAGCTCCATAGTTCAGGGGGAGGGGTGGTGAATGAACTCCTTTGCTAATTTTGTGATAGGATCGAAAACAGCCTAGGAGTTCAGAAGGGGGGGTTGAATGAACTCCTATGGATTTTTATTTTTCAAAAACTTAAAACGATTTTTGAAAAGCGCCTCGCTTAACTCGTATCTGTGTTACCAGATCCGAGGTATCTCAACTCGAAATCTAATTTCTCGACTAAAAATAAATGTGCAGAAAGAAGTAGATCAATCAGTGAACAGTATAAATGTAAATGCGATGCAATAAATTAAAAGCGCAAGGTTCAGAGTTTGTTTATGGAAGTTCGGATCCGAAGATCCTACGTCTCCCCTTTTTCCTTTGCAGGAAGGTTCAACTAGAAGAATTTGATGCACACATCTTCTGTCTACACCCAGTCACCGAGCCTCGCTCAAGATGAACTCTTAGAAACTTCAACTACAAGCAGATATAACTGTTGAAATACAAATAACTTCAACTGTATCAGGGAAGGTGAACTTTGGGTAATAATCCTGGTGGCCCGGGTTCGATTCCCTGGGGAGGCAGTTTAACCACACTTCTAGGGGTGTGGGTAGTCCTATGATTATGGGTTCACCCTCCAGGGTCTCTAGCAAGGAGCTGGGTGGGTCCTTACAGATTCCTTGTGAGACCCGAGAGATTAGTGGAGCAATTAATTTAATTAATCGGGCTTAGTATAGACCGGATCAGGCGTGAGCTGATTTGGGACGTGCCAGCTCTGAGCTGGTATGCTTAGTGAATGTAAGCGTATTTGTGCGTGGATTCAGATCTGGGTTGGTTTTCGTAGAACGGTCAGATATGGTTAGTTAGGTGTTTGAGAATTGTTGTCGCAAGCCTTTTGGGGTACTCAAAGCTGAATATTTGAAGCGGGTGCTGAAGCGAAATAGTTTGGAGAAACCAGCTTTGAGGAGCGCAAGTTGATAGTACTGTGCGGACTGGCCTAGTTTGTGGTTTTAATGTAAACCAGTATGGTTCATAGGTACCGGCCGAGGTAAGATCTGAACGAGTGTGATCTAGTCATCCGTATCTGTATTGAGATGCGACGCCATTTAAGAGTACCCGTGTAAGCGCTAGTTAGATGACACGTGTGAGTGGGCCAAGGGATGATTTGTTATAGCGAAGAGCTGTTGCTACTGCTTACGTTGAGATCTGTTACTGCTGGGTATCCTGTGTACTGTTTGAGATACCTGATCTGGTGCATGTTGTTCTAGAGGGCATCTGGATGACGTATACCAGCTGGGAGAGAGAGACTAGTGAGCTGGTCAGATCTGAGTGGGACTCCTGTGCAACGTTGTTTGGTGGTAGTCAGATCTGATATAGCGTAGAGGAGTCAAATCTGGTATGGTACTCAAATCTGAGTTGGTAACAGATGTGAGCCTGAGTTGTCGGTGGCTACTGTTCATCAGATCTGGGAGACTTAAGTTGTATAAATAGAAGACTTTGACCGTGCGGTCGTCATTCTTCTCCAACACTTAGAAAATATCTCTCCTCGTAAACATATCCTCTACCGTAGCGAAACCCTTACTGTTCATTGTGGTCTATTTCTTTCGATTGCCTGAGGTAGACAAATACGATTGGGGAAAGCTGGTAGTGTTGGATTCCTATTGCCAAAACACTTCTTTCTATACCTCTTTTGAGATCTTTGAGCGACTAGAAGAAGAACGTGAAGAAGCTACAGTGTGCTATCGTTCGTATTATGGTCGATTGGTTCTTCTGCTCAGGAAGTGATTTCGAGTAAGTATAAGATCCTACCTTGCGCTTCGTTTAAAGCTATCTGTTGTGTGTTAGAGGTAGGATGGAACTGGGTTGAGCTGGTAGCACCCTGTTATGGTTTCTGTGCTTACGGTCCCTGAGTTGATTATTGTGTTTGGATAAGTAGGTTTCAGATTTGAGTTGTTCAGGGCCTTTGTTGTGGTAATTGTAGCACAGAAGCTAAGGTACGGATTTGAGCTTGTATTACAGCTTTGGGATAAGATTGGATATATATGTATGCTTGCTGTATGTTGTGCAGTGTATGCTATCGTGCTGTTGTTGTTTACCTCTGTTCTGTGCTGGTTGTTGCACATATTTGTAATTGCATACACACATCTTTCCTATTGAGCTCTTATCTGTTAGCCGTTTGTTGTTGTGCTAACCCGTACGTACCAGGATGCTGTTATTGAGGACGAGCGGCAATACCATGCTCCTCATCTCCCTACTGGTTTAGTTGTTTGCCGCTGAGACGAGTGGATAGCTACCACGATCTCATGAGCTTTGGCAACGGCAGGTTGAGTGATCTGGTTTATGCTATGCTATAGTGTGTTGAGACGAGTGGATAGCTACAACGCTCTCACATGCTTTGTGGCCACTACCCTTTGTTCGCATCTGTTGACAGCTGTTGAGCTGGTTCTTCGAGCTCCTTTGGTTTCCTGATTCATTTGTAGCTTGTTGCCTTTACATCCTGCTGTTCTCATGCATATCATGTGCATTTATATCTGTTGCTGTCTATTTGCTATTTTAGTTTGCTCTCCATACTGGGGTTTGACCCCTGTCCCTTGGGGGCTGGTTGTTTTGGTTGAATGTGTGTTGTTTAGGATACCCAGGTTTCTCAGCTGGTCGTGGAGATGACTCAGCTGGTGGTGCCCCGAGAGGTGGATAGAGTGTCCCAGTTACCTATATTTTATAATTATGTATTACAGTCGTCGCCGGGGAATGTCCCATGTTGATGTTCTATTGCTGATTTGAGATTATGCTGTTTGGGAGACACTCGATGCTTGTATTGTTATTTGCTTGTTGATTGGTTTTTCAGGTGTTTTAAAACCAATATTTTGAGTATCAGTGTATTTTTAAATTATGTTTCTAAGTCAGGCCAAAGAGAAAAATTTTAGCCACTTTTTAAATGCTTCCGCAGTTATTAATTGCATAGTTAATCTCTGTTGTGTGCACCAGATTCATGTTGTTTCGTGTAATAAAATTAATTTTATGCGGAAGAACACTATTCAACAGTGAACAGTTAAGTGCGTAAATGTAAGATATAGAGTCGAGAGATTTGTTTCTGGAAGTTCGGAGTTCAATCTCCTACGTCTCCCCTTTTTCCTCCATGGGAAGGATATCAACTAGAAGATTTGATTTATACAACTCCTAGTAAACCCGATCCGACAGCCAGCAGCTGCAAGAACTCCTAGCACTTAACCACGAATACGGACCCTCGATCTGATTCGAAATACAATGAACACAACACTAAGATGGTTGTGCAAATCTAGCACTCAACACTATCTATTTATGATTTACAGTGATGGATCAACACTACAGAGTGTGTGTACAGATGTTTGTGTGACACAAAGAATCAAATAAGCAATCTTTGTGCGTGTGTCACTGGCTATGAGCTGGTTCAATAAGATGAACTCTGCTATTGCATGTGAAGGCTTGTAGGCTTGCGAGTTTGTTGATTTTTGTAAAACAGTCGGAAACCTTCTCACATCTGATCTGCTCTTCTATTTATATCCTTTGGATACAACGATAATAAATGTTACCAGTAGACACTTCGAATGTATCCAAATTCAAATTCCTACGGCGACATAAATGCTTGTACGATGTTCGTACATCACCATTAAATGCATTTCCCCTTTTATAAACTTTGCGTCGTCTTTAGTTCTAACGAGTATCTGTAATCTGGAGTTTGCTCAAAGTAGTTCCAACGACTAAAAATCAATACAGAGAGGTCAAACGTATCACATCAAACTGTATGAAACCTCGAAACATTCTGAAATTCATTTTGCTAAGTTGTCCTTACTCAGCTGATTTCCAGATCTGGTCGCTGTTCATTGAACTGCTTTTCTAATCTGATTCTTATGTTGATCGGATTTAATATGTACTGTACTAATTTGCTCTTGTTTCTGCTCTGTACTGATTCAGATAACAGTCTTTGTACACTCATATCTGTAACCCGATAATATCTGTAGAATAATCTTGCTTCGAGCTGGTTTATCTAACCAGCTGGAGTGTTATACCACTTTACGTTACGAGCCGTTCTCTAAACTGTTCCAACACCCACTGTTTTAAACCCGATAATATCTGTAGAATAATCTTGCTTCGAGCTGGTTTATCTAACCAGCTGGAGTGTTATACCACTTTACGTTACGAGCCGTTCTCTAAACTGTTCCAACACCCACTGTTTTATCTGCTATTCTGAACTGATGTGATCTGCTTCTATTCTGAATAGACACCTGAACTTTTCATCTAAACTTATTTGTTTTTCACCAGCTTGACTAAATTACCTTAGCTGGTTTGCCCTTTGACCAGTGTAACTGAATAAATTGAGCTGGTTTGATATTAACCTGTCTTGACTCTCTCTGCTCTGGTTTTTATATCCAATGCTGTAATCTTCGTCCAGATCTTGTACCTTTGAGCTGATTGCCTCTTTTTATTTTTATTCACCAAAACTTATGAAATTAACTCCAAAAAATACTTTATGCACTCCTGCAAGGTTAGGCGGTAAAGCGACCCGATAAGCATGGTGCCACTCTATGCAAGATCTCAAACGGATTGATGAATCTCAGGATCATCTTACCCTTCTTACCGAATCTCATAACTCCCTTCATTGGCGCTATCCTGGAAAACGCATGATCACCTACTGTGAACTCGAGGTCCATCATCCTCTTATGTGCTAAGCTGCTGCCTGCTTTTTATTGTCACGTTGTTGGCTGTGATCTGAGCTGCTCTGCCTATGATCGCATGGTAGGGCCAGATTTGGGCTGTTTATATTACTTGCGTGTGGGATTTTATAGCTTTTTCGTATGCTATTCCGTTATTGTGTTGCCGGGCTAATCTGCATGTGCCTTAGTGTACACCGTTGCATGTGTTGTTGGCATTGCATACATATAAAACATCTTGAGCCTAATTCCATTGATATCGATTAATCACTGAATCGTGATTTGTCGGCTGAGTCCCTGTGCTTTGGAATTTGATAATCAATGAGACGTGATTGGTCGACTGAGTCGTCATGCCCGAGAATCCAAACTCTTTCACTAAGTCGTGATTGTCAGCTGAGTCTCTGAGTTTTGGATTCTGATGATTATTGAGATTTGATTTACCAGCTGAGTCGTTGGCCTTGATTCCCGATATTTCTTGACAGCCCTCATGCATTACACGACATAACATGCATCATGCTTTATTTGATAGCTGTATGATAATTGCTCTTCGTACTGAGGTTTTGACCTCGTTTGTTTTTCCATTGGTGCTGCTCTGGCCGTGTGTTTGGCCATTGCAGACCTTTGCAGGTAAATTGGATAGTCCGAGTGTTGAATCAACTTGTGGAGTCTGAGGCGTTGAGTTCCCAGTTATATATATTTATGCCGATTCGAGTCACTACCAAGGATGCCCTGTGTATTTGTTATTGTTGTTGATTCGATTATAGTTGCATGTACATATTCATATTGTGATTATTGAGATTTTCGGGATTGACTTTTGAGTTAAAGTCCTTCTTTTGAGTATGAACTTATTTTGAACGATATATTGTTCAGTCAGGCTAAAATAAAAACTTTTATCCATTTTTAAGCTTCCATGTTTTATGTGCTTAATCTCTGATTAAGAACACCGGGCCTGACATTTAGTATCAGAGCTTAAACTGGAATAAGCTCGTTCCTTTTCTATAACCCTTGAGTCTCGAAACAGTGATTGTCCTCCTGTATGCACTTGACTATTTGATTTCCTGCTTTGGTGTGCTTACCATTGTGTGCCCCTGAGTTATCGCTGAGTAGTGGTAGAGGTAGAGATGGTAGGCAGATTGTAGTCGAGCCTTGAGTTTCTGATAGTGAGGAGGATGTTGCTGAGCCGCGAGTTCTTTGAGACGTCATGCGCAACAGTCCGAGACCAAGATGGAGCTTTTGAATCGATGAGTTGATGATGTGGAGCTGGTTCTGATTAGATTTCAGCGGTCGTATCTGTAACGACCAGATCATTTAGAAGTCCACAATTAGAAAGATATGAGATTGAGGGATTACATTGCTATTTCAATTCGATTCTTGAATATTTCGGTCTATGTTATGATCAATCCTTATATTACTATGGATTGATACTCAAATGCTAGAATACAAGTACAGTAGATGTTTAGTAACTTCTGCAAACCAAGTGGATTCTCTATTTAACTAAAATTCTCGGTTTCCATGCACATCTTTTGTTTTGAAAAACAGAGCACGCTTTCTTAAGAGTTTTGCATATTGATACAACGTGTTTGTTTTCCTTAGTCATTGTAAATCATATAAATAGGATCTTAAGCTGCTTCATGCATCATTACTTTCAAATCAAATCATATTAAGCGGTGCTCGCTCTCAAAGAAGCCGAACCAAAATACTTTCAAAGTGTTTTAGAGGAAACAGGCGGTGCGCAAGAAGTATATTGAATTTTCTGCTGTTCTTGTGTTAAAGATACCAGGCAAGTAAACTCTGTTTCTTGCTCACTCAATAGAAAGCATATATTCGATTCTGTCTTTATGTTATGTATGAGTTTTAAAGGAAGATGGTTTCAATGAGTTACTGTTTATTCGAGAATGATTTAGAAAATGTCTTGGTGATGTTATTCCAATGAATTCCTGAGATTTTCAGTAATGTAATTCTCGAAGTAGCTTACAAGTAGCTTATTCGATTCTTTCCAGAAGTTTTA
>KV005858.1:0-13098 GCA_001598015.1 Dorcoceras hygrometricum
ATGCTTTAGTGTAATCTAGGTCTTTACTCAACGCAATTGTAAATCATTACACACATAATGAAAGTAAAGAATGCCATATAAAAGAATGCGAATATCATATATAAAGATCGTTTGTACAAGAGTCAATAAAACCCACACGCCACAAGTTGGCTAGTTGGGCATCTACTCTAACAACTTGTACGCTGCACTTGATCTACTCTTTAACAGTTCTGCACTTCACCGAATCTTCTCTGCGCTTGGTCTCTGAACTGCTCTTGAACTGCTCTTGCATCAAGCTGGTAGACCAGCTTGGTGTCCCTGCAATCTGGAAGACTTCTGCTGTACCAGCTCGGACGTCCCCTCACTGTTCCAGTATAGATATCTTCAACCGAACCAGCTTAGGCATCCCCTTACTGTTCCAGTTTGGATATCTTCCTGTCTCCTTAACCAAGTGCACTGCACAATTCATATAAACCGTTAGTAAGATAATAACAGATTTCGTGTCAATCAAAACTTAGATTCTGATCTGTATAAACAGATCCAACAATCTCCCCCTTTTACACAAAATCTAGATAAACATATGCAGGTATGTTTATTCTCAAAAATATTTCTCTCCCTTTTTGTGGGAATCAAAAGGGTTTCGAAAATGTCTCCCTCTATATGTTTAAAAGAAACTCCCCCTAAACAGAGCACGGGGTTATTTTATTTTGAAAACGAAAGAATTTTTCGAGGGATGACATTTTGTGAAAACAAGTGCATAAGATTTTGAAAACAGATCTATGCTACTCAAAGATTCTCATTTATTTAGACCAAAGAAGCAATAGAAGATTTAATTTATAGAACCTCTTCCATTTTTCCCTAAGTTATAGCCTTGCCAAACCTAGAGATCTTGGCGTCCATAGATCTCGCGCAATCTGTCAGCTCGTCAGAACAGATACTGGTGCATTTTCCTTTCAAAAAATTGCCCTGCAATTCAATAGACATCGCTCCCCCTATCCATATAAACTGAGTTTTGAAAGCCTTAAAAATTTTGTAGCATAGACAAGCTTTCGAAATACTATCAGAGTAGACAAAATTTTAAAACCGTTTAAAAATTTTTCGAATAAAAATATACTATTCAAGAATAACCTGCTCTGATACCAATTGATAGGATCAATTTCGGGGGTGTTTGTGAGTTCTCACACAACTCACGTAGACTCTCACACAGCCAAAGACACCGAACCCTTAAGTTACGTGCAATTTAAAATGGTTTGAAATAAAAAAATTAGCACGCAACTGCGGACCAGATCAGCGTGAAGCTGGACCAACAGTTCTGCGATCTGGTCCGGATCACCAGCAGCTCTGAGAGCTAGTTTAACACAAATAGTCTGGTTCTTTATATCTTGAGCTGCAATAGCTCAGTATTCTTGAATATTCAGTGCACTGAGATACAGATTGAGTAATGAATTAAAAATCATGCGGAAACAACTCAAACTGAACTCCTATATTTGAAAGCTCATTTAAGGTTTTATTTAACACAGTTTGTCAAATATGCAATGCGTATGAATGTAAATGTAGAAAGCTGTAAAACGATACGCTGCGATTTGTTTATGGAAGTTCGGAGCTGAATCTCCTACGTCTCCCATTCTTCGGGAAGGATCCACTAGAAGACTTTGATTACAGCGATCCTTGCTACAACCCGATCCTACGACCAGCACCCGTAAAAACTCCTAGCCACCACTGCACACCAGCCCGCAAGTTGCATGTATCTAACTTCACTTCTTTACTGCCTCAGTGAGAAATGCTACATAAACTTCTTTAACGTCTCAGTGCGAAAGACAACGTAGACTTGTTTAACGTCTCTGTCCAAAGACTACAATGGAGAGTTTTATATTTACATTCACTCTAATTTGTAAAGCTCAAATCTTGAATGTGAGTGAATGTGTATATGTGTGAGATTTCAGTGTAAGTACAATCTCTCAAATATTGAATCTCACACACTGGGAAGTTCTCCTCTCTGAGCTGGTCTCTCGATGTCTTCCCAGGGTTGTGCAACAAACTTGTATTTCATTTTAGTTTATGCACACCCACTCTCTCTTCTTGACTCTGTCTTCTTCTTTCTCCTGCTCTTGATATAAAACCGCTTAGCAGATTTGTCCGTTGGACACAAGCTTGTAGCCGTTTGAAAAGTCTTCTGACATTTTTGTACTTGTGTCCTTTGGCTTTTAATACGTTGTAGGCTTTATTTGACTTGAGATCTTTTCATCGGCACTTTTGCAGCCTTTGCTATCTTCGAGCTCTGTTTGTATTGATCAAACAAATTAGTTTGTCTTCTAGTATTCTGAGATTACACAAACTAATTTTGATCTGGCGCAGGACTTCTGATCTGTTCTACCAGCTGGTGTCCTTCCAGCTGGTTTCCTTCAATCGTTTCATCCCTGAGCTGGTTGCTTCACTGAGCTTGTTTCCCAGCTTTACTCCATTCCCAGCTGGTTTCTCTGCTCCGAGAAAGCTGCTTTTGCTGACCTTAAAATTTGATCTTGTCAGCTGCTCTTGAGCTCAGCTGCTCTTGTTCTTCTCGTCCAGCTGATTTGATCTTAACCAACTGGTCTCTAATCTGCCCCCTATATCTGGGCAGATTCTATATTTGAGCTGTTCTCCAAGCTGGTCTGCTTCAGAGTTCTTCTGGATCAATGCTGAGCTGGTGTAATGTGCTTATCCAGCTCGCATCTTTCCATACCAACTTAGCTCTATGGATACTGATCGAGTACCCCTTGCATACAGATTCTTCCTCTGCTCCAATAGTGGGGGGTTGCCTCGATCTCGTATATCCTCTCACTAAAATAGCTCTGTTCTGCACTTGAACACCACACTTGTACGCTGCACTTGATCTGCTCTTGAACAGTACTGCACTTCATCAAATCTTCTTTGCGCTTGGTCTCTGAAGTGCTCTTGAACTGCTCTTGCATCAAGCTGGTAGACCATCTTGGTGTCCCTACAATCTGGAAGACTTCTGTTGTACCAGCTCGGGCGTCCCCTCACTGTACCAGCATAGATATCTTAAACCAACCAGCTTAGGCGTCCTCTTACTGTTCCAGTTTGGATATATTCCTGTCTCCTTAACCTAGTGCACTGCACAAGTCATATAAACAGTTAGTAAGATATTAACATATTTTGTGTCAATCAAAACTTAGATTCTGATCTGTATAAACAGATCCAACAATCCTTCATATCAAAATCCCTATCCAAATGTGCCTTTATTTATTGGACTTGATCTTTGTTGGGGCATGTTACCAACATGTCGTCGATATATAACAGCAAAATGATACAATCATTTTCACCAGACCTCTTGAAATTTCTGCAAGGGTCTGCATCGAATCTGTTGTTTCCAAGGCTCATGATATATGAATCAAATATCTTGTACCAACACCTTGGCACCTTTTTGAGACCGTATAGAGATTTCTTCAACCTGCAAATCATGTTCTCTTTGACTTTTTCAGCAAAACCTTCTAGCTGGAGCATATAAATTCCTTCTTCAAGATTTCCATGAACAAAATCTATTTTCACATCTAGCTGTTCTAGATGTAGGTCAAACTGTTGGCGCAGCGGTGGATCCGGATCCCGCTCTCGAGGCGCAGCGGAAGAATTAAAATTTTGGAGCCCGGGAACGGTCAATACACCTGTAAAACAATTCATAAACATACATAGGATGTTTAGAATGGTACCTTGCTGGCGTCTAGGCGCTGGCTCCGACCAATTTCACGAGAAAATCGGCACTTCAACAGTTGGCGGTTTTGGCCTCCTAATCCACGACCGGAATCCCAATTCCTTCGCCGGTCTGCACTAGAAAACTCGACGAAGATTTCACGGACGGAATCTCCTCGCCGGAATGGTCGGAACGAAATTTCCGACGGCGGCGGCGGCATCGGCGGCAGGCGGCGACGGCGGCGGGGGAGGAGAGGAGAGGAGAGGAAGAATAAGCTGAGGAGCTTTTTGGTGTGTTTCAAATGAATACCCCAGGGCCTCTATTTATAGATTTTTCATGGGCTTGAACCAGCTTAATGGGCTTGGGTCGGGCCCAGGCCCAGGGTGAACATTGGTTTCAAGTCCATCACTTTGGCTCCATCATAATTTCGATCGACGATCAGATCGGACCGATATACACATTTTACAAAACTGAGCATTATGATGTGAAAACAATTTTTCGGACCACCTAATCCAAAATAGCAGTTTGGCCCCTATAAGCTTTAAGGATTATCAAACTAGTCCAAACTTAGAGAAATTGCATTTTGACCCTATTTTAATTTTATTAAGTCGCACTTCCATCCTTCCTCATACTAGGATCATGGTAAAGCGTCTAGCAACATCGCCACATGATCCCCTAGGTATCACTAATAGTGCCTGCAAGAACCAGTCGGTCATGGTTTGCGTACAGTACGGTCCTTTCAACACAAATATCCCGATCAGATCAACGACCACTGGTAAATCGAGAGTCGCTAGAGATCCAACAACCATGCATACATCTTGGAGATCAAATAGTGACATCGCATGTGTTACTAGATAAACCCATTTGCCTAAAACACATCTAGTACTCTGGCCAGAGAATTGTCACACTATTATCTCCTCAGATAGCATAGGATATCCACGCATAAAGGCGAGCGGTGAATCCTAGACAACGAAGCATCGACTCCTACATGCATCGGGACCTCACCCAACCCCGACACCTGATAACCCCAACTGAGTCGATAAATGGGTCAAAGTGAGGCACCTATCATGTAGAGTCTCAATGACGTGTCGACTAATAAGGGCTAATCTGTACAACCAAGACCTCGGACTTAATCCACTTGACAAATGGTAACCACTTGGAAAGTCCGAACGAGGGTAGTTCGATAGATCACCAGGTCACTATCCATCTGCATCCTCAGAACATCACAATGTTCCCTACCAATGAAACGTGGTACTTCACATCGCAGATTCTAGTCTCAAACTCGGGCGGCCTTATCCTCATTTTGACGGTCCAATCGACTAGGAACGAGTTTAGAATACACAGTGACTATTAGATGTGTTTCATGATAGCCATCATATCCACTATCACATCTAACATACACTATGGTGCATTCCAGTTCTTTATCCAACACAATTGTTAATATTATAAAATAATGACGATAAAGAATGCCATAAAAGAATACGAATTTCATAAATAAAGATCATTTTACATAGTTCAACAAGAACCCACACGCCACAAGTTGGCTAGTTGGGCACCTACTCTAACACAAACACCGAACACAATTCTAATACTACTCTGACTGTATTGAGTCGAACCACAAGAGAAAATATCTCTTTGAAGTCAATGTATTCCTTCTGAGCATTCCCTTTAACCACTAATCTGGCACGATACAACTCCACTTGGTTATTGCCATCACGTTTAATTTTATAGACACATCTATTACCAATGGCTTTCCTCCCTCATGGTAAGACCAAGTTTTATTCCTGTATAAAGCCTCCAATTCTTCTTGCATTGTTGTCATCCATAAGAAAACATCCAAGCTTCGAGTGGCCTCTTGGAAACTCGATGGCTCACCATCCTCTGTTAGTATATCGTATGCAATATTGCTTTCAATGACATAATCTGAAAGCCAACCTGTTGGTTCTCTCTCGAGTTGACTGTCGTAATTTGGGAACTTCTGACTCAGCTAGTTTTTGTTCCTCATGCTCTAGTACTGCTTCACAAGAATTTTTTAATCTTCGTCCGTCTTATTTTCTACCTGAATTGTAATAGTTTATAATTTTACACCTTTGTCTCCCTTCACTTGATCTATCTCGAAATAACATCCCTGCTGAAGATAAGCTTATGGATAGTAGGATCCCATAAGTGAAACCCCTTTACTTCATCAGCATAGCCCAAGAAGATACACTTTCTGGATTTAGAATTCAACTTTGATCTTTCTTGTTCATTGTACAAAACGTACACATGACGTCCAAATGTATGCACCCGAGAATAATCTGATGGCTTTACAATCCATACCTCCATTGGATTTTGCAAACCAATCGCTACTGATGGAGATCGATTGATATAAAAAACGGTTTTTACTGCTTCTGTCCAGAATTACTTGGATAGGGCCCCAGTATTCTTCACTCTTGCTCTGTCAAAAAATGCTCTATTCATCTGCTCTGCCACTCCATTTTTTTAGGTGTATAAGCCATCGTGAATTGTATTTTAATGCCCTCATATTGGAAAAATGCATCAAACTCATCATTGGTGTATTCTACTCCATTGTCAGTCCTCAAACACTTGATTTTATTTTCAAAATCAAGTTCAACCTGCGTTTTGAATACTTTGAAGACTTCAAAAAATTCTGATTTCTTATTAATTGGATGTACCCAACATCTTTCAGAGAAATCATCAATGAACGAGACAAAGTATCTCGCTCCTCCTAGGGATACGACCGGTGCTTGCCAAACATCTGAATGAATCAGCTCCAAGGTGATTTTACATTTCGCTGTAGAAGTGTCAAGCTTCAATCTATGTTGTTTAATGGTAACACAATGATCACAAAAGGGGTAAATTCATTTTTCTAAGACCCGGAAACAGCTTCCGTTTAGAGAGAATTTTCAATCCCCGTTCTGAGATATGCTAAGCTTTCTATGCCATAACACCGATAATTCTTCTCCTGAACCACTTGGTGCAATAGCTAGCTCCGCTTCTTTGTGTGTTTGCTTCAAAAAAATATACAGATTTGCTGTAACCTTTTCCGCCTTCATCACCACAAGTGCATCTTTTATGATTTTCATGATCTCATTCTCAATACGAGTTTTACACCCAACATCATCCAGTTGTCCTAAGGACAACAGATTCTTTGTTCACATGTCATACCTCCTGTATGGTGCATATAGTGCCATCAAACATTTTCAATTTGATGTACCAACCCAGTAATTTCTATGACATGATCATTTCCCATGAATACAGACCCTCCTGAGACTGGTTCATATTGGTCGAACCGTTCTCTCCGAGACGTCATGCGCCACATTGCTCCTGAGTCCATAATCCATACGTCACAAAACTTCTGTCTGCCTTCCGCAACTGTTGTTTCTTCACTGAATAACACTTTACCACTTCCTGAAGTACTTGCCACATTTCCTTGAGAAACCTTCTCGATATTCCTTGTACACTCTTTCTTGAAGTGCCCTTTACCGCCACATTTTATAGCAGTAAATATTGTTCTTCTTACTTCGTGACTTTGATCTACCATTCCTATAACTCCAACTGAAGTCACGTTCCATTGGTCGTCCTCTTATCATCGGCAAGACCTCAACTTTATTTGAAGAAGTCAACCTATCTTCCTTATTCTTGCGTCAACTAAGAAACCTGCGTTTAAAACATCATTGAAGTTTAAAACGTCCGTAAGGATATTGTTGGTTATTTTGATGATAAGCTGATCGTATGAATCTGGCAGACTCTGTAGTAGAAACTCCACACGATCTTTTCCTCAATTATATGCCCTATTGAGGTGATTTGGGCAAATAGAGTATTTAGTGTGTTGATATTGTCGGTCATCGATAAGGATTCGGCCATCCGAAAAGTATACAACTTTCTCTTTAGGAAAATCTTGTTGTGAAGTGACTTGACCTCGTACATATTTGTCAGAGTATCCCAAACAAGTTTTGCCAATTTTATTTCAGCGATACTTAACAAAACTCCATCCGCTACTGTCAATGGTATATTGAAAATATCAGCACCATTTATCTCATTCTATTTTTCATCTTCCGTGAACTCGTTAAAATTGTTTGAATCTTAAATTTCCACAGCATAAAATTGCTGCCATTGAATTTTAATATCTCGTACTTTGTCGCCATTAGGCCAACAATAATTATCTTGCCTTCATAAGAAATATGCATCAAACTCTTTTCTGATGTGGAAGTTCAATCGCAACAGCAACCACGGAGCATACTCAGATTTTAAGAAAATTTTCACCAGGCTCTGACACCACTTGTTGGTCCCAAGTGGACAACTCAAGATAGAAATATTAAATTGAAAAATAACATGGACACCGAATTTTTACGTGGAAAACCCCTAAACCTTATTAGGGTAAAAAACCACGGGCAATATGAAAAGTACCACAATATTTTGAGAATTACACTATCTCATTGTGTTTCCAAACAAGAGAAACATATCTCACGAATATTATAAAATACAATCTAATATATATATATATATATATATATATATATATATATATTAAGACGAGAGAAGGATGAGATTGGGATGATTTGCACCGATGAAAGACGAGCGCTCGGCTACAAAATTCCATAACAAATTGGCCAATGAAATGAAACGTGTCATTTGCGTTTGCAAGACATCACAAGTTGATAATAAATACCAATTGCCGACATGTCACTCGACGAGCATCCACTGCATATTTTGTAATAGGGATATGTTGTAAAATTTGGCTGTGGTTTTTAGTAAACCATCGCTTTTGTAATTTTTAAAGGTGGTTAATACGCGTGTTGTCTTAACTCTTATATATGAATCTTTATTTATTGCCTTAACAGTAGAAAAAAAAAGGTGTGCATTGTAATTGGTTCCTCAAATTAAATATAAAGACGCTTTGCATGTCAATTATTTCTGTTAATAATAAAAATGATTCTTTATAATATTCTATGAACAATCTATCTGAACTTTGTAAAAGAAAGTATTTATTTGAACAGTCTATAGCTAGTGAAAAATAGGAAAATAAGAGGAACAAATAGGCCACACGTACAAGTAACCTCTAATTTGGTGGAGAGCATATAAATCTAAAACGAAAAATGTTATTTACTTCTAGGGAATGCATATCTATTATCCGAGTAGTCCAAAACTTCGAGTTGAACCCAATTGAATATGGAAACTGCGTACGTAAAAGGATGGCAGCAATTTGTCATATCCGCCTAATTAATAAATCATGGCACATATTCCCATAACATCCATATCGTGAACGCCAAAATTTATCTCATACCCACTTTTTATTTCTTATCATAATAACCAATTTTTAAGGAATAACCCTATTGAGATCTGAATTTTCTTCGATAAGATGGAATATTTATCTAGCAGCTCCACTATCGCACCCCGATTTGCAGAAGTTGATACCGGCAACATTCTTAAACTCATCAACGAAGGAGGTGGTCGTTTATAAAATTTATATTTTCATACATTAATTTCCAATAGAATAAAGAAAAGATACATACTTTAAAAATATTTCAGAGCACTGCAGTGTTACGATCTCAATCGTAACTGGATCAAAATCGACACAATAGAGTATGAAGATGAAGTGTTTATTGAATGAAATCAGGAAATCTCATTTGAATTACAGAAGAATTGAAGATGAATCTCAGGAACCTTCATGTCCTCTAGCTAGGCTAGATCTATAACTGTTCTCAACTAAATTCGCTACCTTCCCTCTCCCGCTTCCTGACTATTTATACTCTTCCCTTATCCTAC
The DNA here is from genome assembly GCA_001598015.1 of Dorcoceras hygrometricum. Lineage (NCBI taxonomy): Eukaryota > Viridiplantae > Streptophyta > Magnoliopsida > Lamiales > Gesneriaceae > Dorcoceras > Dorcoceras hygrometricum. The sequence continues at coordinate 9,434 of KV005858.1, forward strand.
TTGGGCCTTGGGCCTTCTAGTGTACACATTGGTTATTTTGGGTCTATTTATTATCCTAACAGTATCCTCCCCCTCAAAATCAGCCTTGTCCCCAAGGCTGGTTTGTGGAAATTGAGATTGAAAATCCGCTGCATCCTCCCAGGTCGCTTCTTCCACTGCTTGTTCTTCCACTGTACAAGAACCTGTGGCACCATTATTCCTGCTACCTTCTTCTGCCTGTGCGCTATCACCTTGAGAGGTTCATAGTTGAATGTTAATTCTTGTTCTAAGCCCAGCGGTAGCTCATGTGTCTGCTCATGCTTCCCCACTGCTTTCTTAAGTTGAGAAACATGAAAAACTGGATGTATCCGCGAACCTGCTGGTGACTGTAACTTGTAGGCAACCTGTCCCATTCTCTGAATCACTACGAATGGCCCGAAATACTTGGGAGCTAACTTCTGAAAAATTCTAGAGCAAACCGATTGTTGTCTATGGGGCCTCAACTACAGAAATACTTTATCCCCCACCTCATACACCACATCCCTTCGATGAACATTAGCATGTTTAGTCATGCGTTGTTGTGCACGCTCCAAGTTATATCTGAGCTGTCTTAGAGCCTCATCCCTGTCCATTAATTCCGGTGCCACTGCTGCAACGTTTGATTCTGCTGGGAGAAATCTAATGATAAAAGGTGGTTTGCGCCCATAGACAGCCTCGAAAGGTGTAATGCCCGAAATAATTAAGAAGAGAATTAGTAATTCCGAGATTTCCAGATTTTCAAATGATAGATTTTGATGAAGGGTAACTGATGATATCGGATTTCTTCTGGAAGTGTTGTGTGTGTTGAGGATTTTTATATCATTGAATTCCGCTAAGTGTTGGAATTAGACGAAGCGAATTAAAGAAATCGGTCGGCAGCAGTCCATAGTAACGAAGTCAACGAGAGTCAATGGTAGTAGTTTTGTTGGGAAGAATTGCTGCTGGCAGCAAACGTGCTAATACAAGGGTTAATGAAGAAATGCCTCGTGTTGATTACTATTGCAGGAGTTTTCTTATATACCTGCTGGTTTTAGTCGTGTTGCTGCTGGTCGATGTTGCAGGTAGCGCGAGACAGACCGAGGAAGCGACACGTGTTAGTCAACGTTTTTGAGTGTTGACCACTAGTTTCGGCAGTTGCGTTGTATTTGAGATGGTTGCTGCTGGTGGTTGGCGCGCACAACTGAAAGGATCCATGAGGGAGTGACGCGTGGCGAGTACTGTTTTGCATGTAGAAACCAGCAGCAGGAGTTTCCTTTGTGCAGCTGCTGGTTGTTGTAGGCGCAACGACGTCGTTTGGTGAAGTGCAACTGCTGGTTTTGAATCGTTGTGAAGGATGGATGCCTGCTGGTTGACCAGCAGTTGGTAGCAATGTGGCATATCTAGTACGGCGTCGTCTAGATTAGTTGACGCATCGTCGTTTTGAGTAATTTTTGCGTAACCAGCTGCTGATGGGTTTTGAAGGGAATTCGACAACCAGCATCTGGTTCTTTGCAAGAGATATTGTTGCCTGTTGGTAAAACACTACGGCGTCGTTTCGTTTAGTTGGAACGGTGTCGTTTCGAGATTGTAATTTCGAATACAACATTTGATTTCTTCTGCTGAGTTTAAGGAGAGGAAAAGAAGGCACCTGCTCATAGACTTCTACTGATCTCCTCGATTGATTTTAGCGATCAGCAGGCGAAGATGACAACCATTGAACGGCGACTGATAACAGTTGAGGAATATGTTAATCGATATGTATGAAATTGAATCTGGCTTCGAAGCGGTGTGAGTATATCCTGATCTGGGAAATCAATACTCAGTATGACACGTGGAATTCATACCGATTGCGTTGGAAATTCCACCAGAACCAGAGACTTGCACTTATAAATAAGATTGAATTCGAATACTGGGAACACCGCGAATATTGATATTGAACTGTGATTCTGTGAAGTTCCCGGGAAGTGTTGAAATAGAGTTTGAAACCAAGAAGTGACGTGCTTTCAAAACAGAGAATACGAAGGTATAATTTGACAGTAGAGTCAGGGATTAGATTACTCAAGAATGAGTTTTCTTGAGTATCCCAATGAAATCACATACATGTTGATTACTGTTCTTGATTTAGAACTTGAATTCTGTATGTGTCGATCCATCACAGGTAGTGGATCTTTTATATTTGCATGAGATTGCATATCGAAGAGAATTGAATTGATTCTAATGCCCAGGACTGAGTTGGCCTGATTTTCGAAGCCGGAGATGGTTTCGATAGATGAATATTCATGACAAGATCATATACGAATCTTGATGGCATCGAACTGAAATGGAATCAATTCTGGGCCCGAAGAGATGAGATAGAATCATGCATTGCATTTTATTTCAGTTGATAGACTGTTATGTGTTTTATTGATATTATTTACGACAGCTGAAGGAGGAACAGCAGGTGGATCTTGAATCAGCAGATGGGTGGCGTTGTGTTTATCCAAGGCCTACGTTTTTCCGTGTCATAGTTATATTGTTTTGGTTAGGATATGCTGTATTAATTCAGTAGCAATGGTTGTATATTTATCTCAAATAACAGCTGTTGAAATCCGCAATTGCAAGGTTATATGAAATACCCTGTTTTCCGCATAAGTTTTAGCAGTAGCGCGCATATTTGAGTATCTGCTGATCTTCGAAATTGTATTGTGTTTTGTTTCTTGTTGGGCTATAAGGAATACAGCTTATAACAAATTATCTTTTAGCCCTTCTTTTATTCGAAAATTTTGTTTACCCCATTTCTCGTGGCCCCCTTGGGTTTGGGTGTCACAGAAGCTCTACTTAGGTCCCATTGCACTCGATCGAATGACTACTGATATCAGTTTCAATGTGGTGAAATCGCACCCAATATGAAGGGGCAACTGACCCTCTCGTCTGCTGCTCACCCTTCCCATATGAACCGTCTGCTATCTAAGCCATAAATTCATAAACCGAAACTTTCTTCTTTAAAACACATAATGAACGAACTGAAATCTTAGCATCGGGGTTCACTCTATTTTAAAAACTCATACTCCCTTCGAAAATCGTTTTACTGAGCATCCAGCAGAGACATGTAAAATCAGCAGTTGGATAAGTTCAGCTGTTGGCAAGAAATCCAGCTGGTGTGAACAGTAGATCAGTCGATGGGTATATATATAAATATCTATATGTTGGTGGTCAACACAATTAATTTGGTCAACGGAGTAACAGTGACTCAACCAGCCGTTGATTCAAGAACAGCCAGTCTTTGGGTAAGGAAATCAGCAGGTGGAAGAAAAACTAGACTATGGATATAAATCAGCAGTGAAGTACTTGAGAGAAAAGGAATCAGTCGCAAGCTACAGTAACCAGTCTCAAGCAAACCAGTCGCAAGCAACAGTAACCAGTCGCAAGCAAACCAGTCTCAAGCAACAATAACCAGTCGCAAGCAAACCAGTCGCAAGCAACAGTAACCAGTCGCAAGCAAACCAGTCGCAAGCAACAGTAACCAGTCGCAAGCAAACCAGTCGCAAGCAACAGTAACCAGTCGCAAGCAAACCAGTCGCAAGCAACAGTAACCAGTCGCAAGCAAACCAGTCGCAAGCAACAGTAACCAGTACAATAAAATGCATCTGCTGACTGCTGAAATTTTGACAATAAAATGCATCTGCTGA